>JAPMUY010002353.1:0-212550 GCA_026901105.3 Galaxias olidus | reverse complement strand
ATTTTTATATAAGTTTTTTTTTTCCAAATTTAAGTTGACGTAGAACGATATTAAATGATCTTTAATTTGTGCTTTTTAGAAACAAGGAGAAGAGGAGGTGGCATCTCACCACGAGGCTGCCTTCCCCATTGCGGTTGTGGCTTCTGGTGTGTGGGAGTTACACCCCAAAGTAGGAGACCTCATACTTGCTCACCTGCACAAGAAGTGCCCATATGCAGTGCCTCACTATCCTCCTATGAAGGATGGCACGTCAGTTGAAGATTACCAAAGGTTTGTCAGGCATAGGCCTGATTTTTCTGAATTGTGTCCTATGTTATTAAAGTAGCTTAATGCAGTGTGTTTAAGAATTACTCAGAGTATAGTTGTGGTGTAATGGGTTGTTTCACTGACTGCACAGAGTCTTGGGTTACCGCGTGGATGACTCTGGAGTCGAAGGCCAGGACAGCTTTCTGAAGAGGATGTCTGGAATGATTAGGCTTTATGCTGCTATAATACAGCTACGTTGGCCTTATGGCTCCACAAAGAAGGTAATGACAAACTAGCACAGTTCCAAAGACATGCTTTTGTGGATTTTTACAGAGCTTGCATTCCATCTCAATCATTTTATCTCCTCTTCTCTCTATGTTCATTTATTCCCTTCCCCTCTCTTAGCCTGATCCTCATGGGATTAACCATGGTTGGCGTTGGCTTGCCCAGATGCTAAACATGGAGCCACTGGCGGATGTCACAGCAACGCTGCTGTTTGACTTCTTAGAGGTGGGTCCTGTTTGTTTAATTGTCTCTGGAGATGAAAAATTGTGTACATTGTGTGTTTCTTTTGTAACTTTAAAGAGTAGCCAAACATGAAATACACTTTTGTGCATGCAGATTTTTATTTTTCAAGTGAAATGCATACATTCTTCTCTAATAGATTTTAGATTTTGTTGAAAGTTTTTATTGGAAGACTGAGCTCATTTCTTCCAATATAGGCGGAACATTACCAATTACATTATAAGAGAATGTAAGGTTTTTGTGTGTGTGTATATATATATATATATATATATATATATATACATAACAACTTGTCATTACATAACACATTAAATGCAAAATTGTTATTAATCAAATATAAGCTTTTGTGGACAGTGTCTCATTATGCATTCCAGTGATATCACCTGCTCTTTGTCCCCCAAGGTTTGTGGCCATGCCCTGATGAAGCAGTATCAGGGACAGTTTTGGAAGCTCATCCTTCTAATCAAAGAGGAGTATTTCCCAAGGTATCTTTTATTGTCTTGCTTAAATTAAACTTAAATATTGATGTTTTTCTGGATTGCTAATCTTGGACACATGCTAGCCTGTTAGTTCCAAATATGCCATATGCACTGTGCATCTACTTAACAAGCCTCATCTCTCTTAGGATTGAAGCAGTCACCAGCGCAGGACAGATGGGATCAGTCATGAGGCTCAAGCAGTTTTTGGAGGTAGGTCACATAACTTAGTCAAATGCAAACGCCTATAAAAGCAAATCTGTATTTAATTTAAAGCAGCACATTGAGACTTGAAGGGGAGTGGTCTGAACGGCGGTTTTTTTCATTCTCCCATAGACATTACAATGTGAAAACTGTAGAAAGGAATTGATAATACGTTAATACAAAAAAGATGCCTGTAGTGCCTTTAACACTAAAGCATATGTAAAGTATAAAAAAAAAAAAATAATGTTTTTACTACATGAAATGTATTTCCAACAGAGTTCACTAAGAAGCAGACAAATAAATCCTCCAAAAGGTCAACTGACCTCTTCTTTCTGGAGATCCTGAGGGGAAGTTTATGGATTTATTTTCTGTCCATGCTTGATTTGACGTTCTGCTAATATAGTGTACTATATAACTGTATACAACTTATTGAGGGAATTACGTGCTAATGATGTTTTTTTCCTAAGTACATAATTAGCCTGTCCCATATATTTAGAAAATGAAATCACATCTCTTTCCACAAATCAACAAGTAACAACACATTTGAGAATGTAATGTTCATAATGTAAATGGTAGTCAATGTTTAGATTTCCACTTGACTTCAAACAATAAGTTCACTATAAACATTTTAAAAGTACAATCCACTGAGCATCTTTTTTTCTAGCAGTTTAAATGCATTTAAAACCAAATACAGTAGTTTTATATGTTCCTTAAGCTGTTGTAATCAGATATCAAGGGAAAGATTTAGTGAAATATTGTAAGTCTATGAAATCTAACAGTTTAATTGAATTTACTTTGCTTTGTAAAGATATCTAAAACAGCCACAATGTTGTGCATAAATAAAGTACATCACTGGATACTAGTCAATCAACAGTTTTGGTTCTTATGGGATAAAAAAAATGTATTTACTGATTTTGTGGCAAGCTTGCTACGCATACACTTAATTTGAAACACACCCACATGACTGTTTCAAATACACAGCAGAAGTTATATTTTCTTAACAAAAGGAACTATTACTATATATTTTGATTAATATGAAATTAGCACATTATGTAATATTCCTATAAATGTCATATTATGGTGCAAAAAAAACCACTCAATTTAGAAGCTTTTATGCCTTTATTGTGTACTCATTTTTACACATATATGCTTAAAAATGACTGAATTCAATAACTGGTCTGCAGCTTATAGTGTGAATATCTAAGAATTAAGTTAATAAAGTTACCCAGTTCCAAAATATATCTTACTAACTCCTATGTAGGAACTGTTTCACTTTGCACACCTTGATAGATAATGCCTCATGAAGGGTAAATAAATTAAGGAATTAAGTAAAAAGTAATTAACTTTGCAATGAAGACTTACCGTTGATTAATGAATATGTTTGTTGAAAATGGAAATAATTATGTAAATGTGAAACTTGAGATGGAAGCAATTGCAGAAAACACAAATTGATAACCATTATAACTAACGTTATAATAATCTAACCTTTTATCAATTTAGCTGTACACCATTTGGGAAATAATTCTGCACTATCCGTTTCATAATTGATTAGAAAGTTACCAAAATTCTCAACTGCTTGTGTGATCTTTAGTTCCCAAAATTATATATTTTATTTTGGATATCAGATTACCACAGACCAATTCTGTAATCAGTTTTTCAAACACTGGATATACAACTTTCATTAAGGGCATTAGAGTAGACGAGTGATGATTTGCAAGCTTTTAATTTCTTTGCATTTCTTTTCAATTCTGTGACATCTACATGTTGAAGTCTTTAGGGACTGGAAGTGCTATTTCACTAGCCCTCCTTCGCACAGCGAATGTGTCCCCATGGCTCAGGTCTGACCTTCGTGATTTAGGGCAGCCTTTTCCATGCGCCTGTACCAGCTCTTCACCTTGGTGTTCTCCATCATGTCATCAAAGGCCTGCAGACCTTCCATCACCCTCAGAACACCATACACAGCCTGAAAGAAAAGATCCTAATTAACAAAAATTAAAGAAACAGTATTCCTGTCCTAAACCTATACCCAAGTCCTACTCTTGCAATCTAAAGGCAACTCTTTAAAAAGGCCATTAGAGAAAACCTTATGTTAAATGAGAATGTTTTACATAAAGAAATATTTTTCTCAGTGGCACAGTAAAGAAGACGGTGCCCTTTAAAACCCAGTTTGGCTAAATGGCTGGCAATAGCACCACTTTTGTTTTGTGTAACAAGCTATTGCCACATGACGTCTTGAATGTATTTTTGTTGTTGTATGTTTGTTTTACATATCAGTTTCAGAATTGCCATATACCAAGTTTAGTCTAAACAACAGTTATATACAGCTGCAAGGATATAAAGCACAACAGATGTTTACATGATCTCACCAGGTCAGCAAGATTGGGATGGTCTCCACCCATGAACTTCTTCTTCTTACCAATAGCTGCTACCCAGTCATTCACTGCCTTATAAAGATCTTGTCTCACATCCTCCTGAAGGTTGTGTCTAGAGAATCAGAGATGGTAATCAGAAGAACAATGTCTTGTCATTCTGAAACAATCTGCAAATCTGCATGTCCAAAGCTTTACATCAAGGTCACAGCAAAGTATGTATAATCTAAGATTAAAACAATTAGAAACGACTGACGAATAATTCTGAATAGGTTACAGTTGCAGTGGCAGCCATTGTCAAAGCCCAAACTAGGCTAGGGGTGTAATGGTGTGCTGCATTTGGACATTTTACACAATGAATAAACCTCGTCTTTGAACACTTTATTTCGGCATTGATTATGCCACTGCACGAGCCACAGCAACCTATTTTAAAACATGCACAGGAATGACAGCAGTATATCGTTTAAAAGTGTAAATGTTAATGAGGATGTAACTTTTGTGTCAGAGCAACAATATTTCCCTCATACTTGGAATATACATTGTGCTGCATCATCATCACAATAAGTGTTTGTATTGTGGCTGTGGCCACAGCACAGGAGTGTATTCAACCACAATAAATAAATGTTTCTTATCTAATTAGCTCACAGAATTAAGATAATGCAAATGCAGTGAAATTCTATGTTGTGTTCAGTAATAAGAATCAAGATTAGTTGCAAAATGTTGGCACCTAGCTACTTAACAGCCATCATTAGCAATATAAAGTCTGAATGGTGTCAGTGGCATTCAAATGAAAGAAGTTCCCCATAAGTGAACAAGTGTAAATTGTTTTAAAAGCGTAGCTGTACACAGATGACTCTGTGGAAAAACAAAAGGAAGAAGAGACAACAGTGCACAATTACAGTAGTGTGCGTTGCTTAGGGCAAACACACCGCCAATTGTGGAAATTTACAATTAAGATCTATTCTAGTGTGCTTTTCACAAATGTAAGTGCACATGATGCTCTGTGTCAGTGTTTAAATGGTGAAAGGTTATCCTAACAATATTATCATAATAATTATTAATAAAAAAAGCTTGCAATACACACGACAGTTTGTTACTCACCTATTTTTCAGCCTTTTTGCGATGATATACATTGCAGCTGCACCAACATATTTAGCAAAGAAGCCCTCGTAAGTCCCAAACTTGCCCTCACGTACAATGTAATCAAATGAGGCCAAGGCCTCCTCCCTTGTTCTGTACACATTAGGAGAAATCAGATGTACTAGCCAGTCATCTGCCCACCGGCGCCATTTTGTCTCCTCCCTGAAAAAGTGGCAGAAAGACATACATACATAACATTTGACTATTATTTGGAACCTGGCAAATTGAATTACATTTATCTGACGCAACAACATTATTTGTTTAGTGATTATTTTTTGTTTTTAGAGAATTTGGTTAAAATTACGTTGTCTACATACTTCCTTGAGTCTTTATCTGGATAGGTCTGTTCAGTTTCAATTTCAGAGAGCATCACCCAATACTTGTTGTTGTACTCTGTCATCTCTTTGCCTTTTTCATTGATGGACTTCATCTCTGGGTAGCACTTGAGGATGTCAGGGACGGTTTTCCCCCTATAAGGGGAGGTCAAGAACACAACAAAAAATGATTGCCTGATCACAAGCAAGTGATACCCAGCATGTATTGACCATGACTGCATTTAGCAGCAAAGTACTTACTTGGTGACTAAGTATGTTTTCAAACTGCTGATGATCACCGAAGAGTCATTAAGTTGCTGGTGGAAATGATGTGAGAAGGGTAGGGTTGTAAATCAGTAGACTATTAAATATACATACACTGTATTATAGGTGTCCCACCCAAAAGCAATAATTATTCTTACAGACATCATGGCATGCAGAGATATTATGTTAGTATATGAGTTACAGTAGGCTATGTAAGACCGTATCTACTTATGTTGCATGATCTTGCTAACACAGAAAAATCTCCTCTCAACAATAAAGCCATATTCCCCTCTTACCACTTCGTCATCCACCATTAAAATGGGCACTTTTCTGTATGTTGACCACTTGATTTCTTTCCTCATCACGGGGTTGACCTCAACAATTTCGTAAGGCAAACCATAATAGTCCAAGAAGGCTCGCACCTTACTGCAGAAAGGACATGTCTTGTACTGGTACAGTGTCAACTTTAGGGCACCCCTAGAGGCCTATAGCATAAATAGAAACAAATATTGTTGTACACAACTAATACAAAACAGCACAACATGCAGAATGACATAAGAATATTAATTATCACCTTGGTTTGCTCTTCAGCAAAGTGTTGCTGGACAGAGAATTTTATTGTCTGATACAAACCGAGCCCACCTCCAATAAGAAACGCACACCCGAATACTCTACCACCTCGCAAAGGGGTGGAAAACAACGTTTTGGATCGGTATTTTGCACTGCCACCACTTCCGTATGCCCTGCTAGATCCCTGTAGAGAGACCCGCTGTGCCACTAATGAGAAATTGCCATTACGGCATGACTGAGACTCCAAAAGGTGCCAACCGACCTTACTAAGAGCCTTAGCACAGGCGGCTGCCATCTTGATTTTACATAAACTCCCACAATGCTACTGTGTGACTTGTCCAGGAAATACTTTTTTTTTGTGTTTATTTATTGGACTCAATTAGTGGACCTTTATTTGTGCGTGTTTGTGTCTGTGGGCGTACAGTATTACTATATTTTCCACTTCATATAAATGTATATATGTAGATATTATTATTTTTTATTATTATTTTTTATTTATTTATACAGGGTTAGCAGAATTAGACCGGGTCTCTTATACAGCAGTGCCCTGTTTAAAAGCAGGATGAACAGATGAAAGCAGATTAACAAATGGGATTTTTTTTTGTCTATCGGATGTTATTAATTGATATTGTGAAAATATATTTCAAAAAAATCCTCCTCACCTAGTAAAACAACAACTGAGTAGCTCAGTTTCACTGTTACATGAAGCATTTTCAATGTCATTTGCACGTTTTTTGAGACTTTTTTAATAGCATCATCTATTTTATTTATACTGTTAATCCTGTCTAATAGGCTTTGTGCAAATGATATTGCAGATGTAGGATATTTTAGGATTATGCTCATTGTTGTTTTTGAAACTGTATTCTGAAACTCAATACTTTTTGGCTAAACCTAATATGAAAAAGGGAATATGTGTTATGCTTCGATAACCCTGTGTGTAGAAGAGTGGTATATTCCTGCAGACTCTATACGATCATGAAATGGTCAATAAACTTTTCATATAGTCAGCTACAGCTAAAAGGTATTTAGTAAGATTTTCTTATGACTTTTAAAAAAAAACTTTTATCAACCGGAAATGTGACCTTAGTCTGATAGCAGTGTACCAGCAAGGTCCCAGCTAGCTCCCTAGTCTGCTAGCAACATCCAATCTACTGATAAGAAGCAGCATGCGTAAATTAATGTTAAATGTGGGACACGATCTACTTAGCTATGGCAGCATCTCAGTTCATAACGAAATGCAAATGTATTACAGTGTAGTCATTCAACGTTAGTTTTTCCTTGATCCAGTGTTGGGTTCAGATCAGAAAAAAGATGCGTCTTTTTTGCATCCATTTAAATTTTAAATAGTCTAGACGCTACTCACGAAGGCAGAAGATAATTCACATTCAAAAATATTTTTAAACATGAATTATTGTATATTGCTGTTGCTAGCAAGGTTGTTAGCTACATGATGTCAAGAGGGGATACAGGGCATGATTGACTAAGGGCACGATTGAAGTAGATGCCCAAATCATATTCTAGCGGAAGGTTCTCCTTCAAAATTCTGCATAAAGAAAAGAATCGTATTTGGATATCTTAAGGGATCCTAATTATTGGAAGGACATGAGAGAGTGAGAGGATAATGATCATGCTGGAAAAACAGGTAGGCAGACAGTTGGATACTGGTATGATTCACAGATGCCAGAGGTCATCTTCATACTTCATACAGGCAATAATGTTTTTCTTCTCATTGACACACTTCATTTTGGCATATTACTTAACAGGACGGCCACATGGTGTATTTTTGGCAGAATAAATTAAACGTATTCCATTAAAACTAGTTAGTTGACTTCGATGGTACAGCATTACTCTCCTGCAATAGTCCTGTTTTAAAAAAAATTTAAATATATAATTCAGCCTTTACCCCAGATGGTATTGTTTGACATAATGTCCACCTCATCTCACTGATGAAAGAAGAATGCTAAAGAGTTAGGTTCACTACTATTGGGTTCTTTAGCATTCTTCTTTTATCACTGAGATGAGGTGGACATAATATATATGTTCTATATTATTGCACAACCTTTTAATAAAGGCTACATCACTGACATAAAAAGGTTTATAAACATTAAAGTAATGCAACAGGCTGGATGCCAGAGGAAAGGCAGGCTAAAGGCAGGCTATATACTTTTGATATAGTTTTATAGTTTTACATCGGCTGCACTTAAAAACATAGGCTACTGTATAAATGTCAAAATAGCTTTACATTGAACATCCAGACCCTTTTCCAAAACTCAATGGCCTAACTAACAGTCATGACCAATAATCCCAGAAACAATTAAAAAATATTTATATAGCACATAATTAAATCACACTTTTATTCTAGCATATGCTAGAATGGTATTAAGTAAACAGTTTGGTTAGACAGTAGACATTGTTAGGAGCACATTCTGCAGATAGCCTTCGTTCCAACCCCATGTTTCCACTGCATGATGGTTTTTGCAGCATCCTGAACATAGTAGCCTGAAGGCCTTGCTCACATCAATAGTTCAAGCCTTGTCTTCCATTGTGCGCGTATACCTGTACCACCCTGTCCTGCCTTTGTCTTTGCTTGCGGGAAGCGGACCTCTAAGCTACAGTCTGGTTTCCTGTCCTGGCTGTGAAGCAATACTTCTATGTAGGCCTGGCTGGCTTTAAACGGAGATCTATGAACAGAGAGCATTGCCTACAGTTTCCATGACAACTACTCTCCTACAGTATTCAGCCGTGGGACAGCTTGTGCATATGAAATCAGTTCTCAGCAACTCACTCGTTCTCATTTTGTGATCGGGAGTGCATTCATGTCAACACTACCTTTTACAGTTTTTCCAATCTCCATCTTCAGCCATTCTTTGCATGTGATGGCTTAACTGTGTTATTTTGTTTGTTAAATTTCCCATTGTCTTAAACTCACCAACAATGTATTACTAGCTAGGTAAGAATAGTCACTATTGGTCACTATTAAGTGTTCTTTTAGTGTACCTATTCTAAAATATCCAAATGTTGTTTTCTAACTATTATGTAATGGCCTGCAGTTCCCAAAAGAAGAACTACTTTTTGAAGAAGTGGTTGTTTGTTATTTCTATGTTGAGAAAACTTTCTCCCAAATATGTCGGTTGACTTACTGTAGCCATTTGGGGGGAAGCCATGAGAGTGACCTATATATCCTTCTGTTCATTCTAGTTCCGTTGTTAAATTTAGTGACTATCTGTTTATATTTTATTATTTATTTAGAATTTTTAACACCCAGCACAGGTTGTATTACTAATAATATGACTATTATTGTATTACTATTATTTAACCATAGCTCAAATACAACTTTTTTAACTGAGCTGCTTAGCCTTCAACTCACCTAATAAATTCACACAAATGTGAACGCATTTTATTTAGAAGGGTTTGTATTATAGATTTAGGCTATAGCATATTAGACTGCATGTTATTTAGAAGGACTCGTATTATAGGTTTAGGCTACAGCATATCAAACTGCTAAGGGGCATCTCTGTGCTCTCATTGAATTGCTGTTGTATTTTACTCTGGTTTGAAGTCATTAGCATACCTTATGTTTTTGGTCTTATTTATGTTTGTTCTTTCCACTCACACTGGCACTGCATGGTTTGTTTAGTGTGAATGGTGTAAGTGCAGTAGATTGCTGCAGTGACTGCGAGGTTAGCTTACATCTGTTGGACGAAACAGAAGAAAGAGACGAGAGGGCAGCTGGCAATAACAGACATTCACTTGTGAGGGACACTCTGGTTCTGAAAAGAGAGTGAGAGGAGAGAGGGAGAGAGTGAGAGAAAGAGAGAGAAAAAGAGAGAGTGAGACAGCCAAAGCAAAGGACTCAAATGAGTGAGCAGGCGAGGGAGGGGGTTTCTCCTGTTCTCCAAGACTGATTACTCCCAGTATTCAGTACGCGACGACACAGGCCGAGCAAGCAGTGGCTTGTACCAACAGCAGTGGAGTTCCTGTTTTGATGTGTTTGTTGCAAGAGGGCGAGAGCTGGTTTGCTGCTGCGGGAGCGGTCGCTTCTGTGTGTGGTCTCCGAGACTGGGGAGGTTAGCAACATGGAGACCAAGTCCCTGTTCAGCCTCCATAAAGCTCTTGCTCAGCCGGTCAAGATGTGCATGTTTGATTTCCCTGTCACCATCCTGGAAGACCTGGTAAGCAAACATTTGCTGCCACTGCATTCTCTCCGGTCGTGCGGTGTTTGTGTGTACAGTATGATACATTGTGTTTGACAGATCATGGGTGTGTATTAGCAGATGAAGAAGTGTGAAAGGAGGAGGAGGAGATCGTGTTTGTATGCTGTGCTTCCAGTGTGGTGGTTCAGCTGTTCCGTGTCAATCTGGCACACATCCAGATACCAGAGTAAAGCTAGGCAACCGTTTCCCTGTGGAATTAGTGTGCTTCTCCATATTTGCCCCTGCTCATGCCTGTGATTTTGTTGAATGGCTTGTAGCCTCCCCTTTCCACAGTAAGGGGAAATGTAGGCTAAATGTGTTTGTAACATCACCTCCTGTGGTAGTGAAATCTTCTACAAAGTGAAATCTGTACACAAGGGGGCCCAAGGGAGCCCTCAACAGCCTCTGATAATCCCCTGGGTTTTCCTTTTAGAGTGACAGGTGATCCTCTCTGTTTTCTTCGTTCAGCTGTTAGCCTGTGTATTTGGCTATGTTCCTTCCTTTTGTCCATTTTAAGAGGATAATGGCCTGACAGATGCTTGTATGGGGGGTACTTTTCCAAAGCAGTTTTTTTTATGTTGTCGGAAATGGTACGCTCTCTACCACTGTTATAGGCTGTCATTGTAAGCCATTGAAAAGCTATCTCAGAGTGATTGCTTTTCAAATGGACCATGGTTGGGTGCTGTCTGTATTGTGAAAGTGATTTTAAATGCCAAGTCCCTCAAAATGGGTCTGCAGCTTTTTCAAATGATGGCAGGCAATAAATCCACCCAACACTCTTAAGAGCAGCCCTTTTCTGTCAGTTAGTCAGCGGGGTAAGACTTTTAAAGTAATTGGACATTTTATTTTACAACTGTTTTTCCATCTGACAATGGACGATTTTCTAGCTGCTTTGTCTCATGAACTTAAACAAGGCATCACCTCATAAAACATCATTCTCATCACGATTCAGATCTCATATTAATAAGGTCTTCACATTAATAGAAACCCATCCTGGCCTGGCTAACTATGTACAGTATTTTTTCAGATGCAATTATAACTCAAAAATGAAAGCTTACATTATTGTTTACAACTTTTTTTGGGGGGTATTTTTGTTCAGTATATTTTTTTTGTTCCTTCTGTCACTCCAATCTGTCAGTTGAATGGGTAACTCCCTTGAATCTCTTGTGGTTACTTGCTGGGAAAATCCTACTTAAGTTTCATTTTCTCTTCAAAGTAGAATAGTCTGATGTTGTGGGACCACATTTTCACTCTTGCCGGATAGATTGTTTTTATCTATAGTTAATGTTTCATAGTGCTGTTCTTTGTGTGTTGACACAGCTGCTTAAGTAAATAGATCTACAGCAGTGGGCCCGCGGTGTTCACCCAATCTGTGTCGGGGGAAGGTAGAAAGGCGAGTGGGAGTTCTGAACCCTGTTTGTGGTTCTGGCTCCGGATTTAGTCTGATCCCCTAGTGTTCTGCCATTGGTTTGAGATTGCTGTGATGGACTGTGGATTGCTGAGTAGAAGACGCTGCTGCAGGGAGTCCATGTATCGGGCTATTCTCATTAACATGACAATAACAGGTGCAGGCAGACAGGTATGCATGACTTTCCCCCATGAGCAAATATAAAAATGTAAAATTATATTTATATATATATAACAAACACAGACACAACAATATTGTTATATATATAATTCAGGTAAAGTATATAGCTAGCTGGTGGTCTTTCCTGTTCTTGAAGACTTAAAATGTAACTTCATACATCTGTTGCATTCACTGTGTGAAAATCACCAGGGCATGTCTAAACTGGTTAAGGATGCACCGATGTATCGGCCGTACATTGGTATCGGCCGATATTCGCCTTATTGACTGCCATTTGCAAACAAGATGACATTTGCCGATGCCAGTGGCCGATGTTTATCTGTTGCGTTGCATCAAGGTTGTTTAATAGATTTGTGTGATTGAATTTGTGCTCAAAGATGAGCTTGTCCAATGACTAAATACAGTTCAGTTCTTTTTTTATATCTTTTTTTATAATGAAGATTTAGCCTATTTGTTTTTGCCAGGCACAAAAGAGGGACTAGATAAAGAATGTAAAAAAAAAAACACTGGCATCGGCCAAATTGTTATTTTGAACAGGTATGGGTATTGGCCCATATCAGTGAATCCCTAAAACTGATTTTTCTTTAACAAAACTTAAATAGGCTACTAGTTTATGTAGGTCCATTTTAATAAATAGCCTTTCTTTCAATTTAAGACACTCAAGTGTATTGGTCTGTTGGCTCACGTATTTTCCGACTAAGAGCTGTCATGAGCTTACCACATGTAGAGAGAGGCTAATAAAAGTGTATTTCATACAATAAACAAGCAAGACCAACGTGTGTGTGTGTGTGTGTGTGTGTGTGTGTGTGTGTGTGTGTGTGTGTGTGTGTGTTGCTGTATCTGTATGTATGTATGTATGTGTGTATGTAGGTATGTAGTATGTACCTACGGTACATGTGAGTGTATGTGTGTGTGTATCATAGGAAAGAGGGAGAGAGAAAGACAGAAATCAACCCACCCAGAAGGCAGTAAACAATATTGTTGTGTCTGTGTTTGTTGTAGTCGAAAAGCACACAGTTATTGATTGATTCCAAGATAGAGTCTGACAGTTGAAAGTAGTGCTTTAGTTAAATCACTTCAGGGAAGGAGATGCACTCCAGTCATCTTTAAATAATTGTTCTGCAACCAATTGATAAGGTGATGGAAAAACTCATCCTTTGTAACTCAGTTGATAGCCTTATACTCGCTTTGTTTGAATCTGTGTGTATTTCCTTTCCCAGTGACTCTTTAAAGCTCAATTTTGTACAATATGTAGGCCTATCATGTACAAGTTTGTGCTACATCGAAAAGGTACGAGACTTGCACAGCTGTAGATTCAGCGATTTGTAAAGTATGAACCATCTAATCACCGTTAATTCTAATCATGTACATAATTGCCAGTTGTCATAAACAGATGTCAATGCTGTTCTCATTAAAGCAGATGTAAATTAGCCAATTTTTTATCTGACTCTCAAGACTCTATACCCTTTTTACCAACATGCAACATTAGTTTCAACCAGCAGGTGGAAGTGTTACACAAAATGAGATAGCATATTGCACGTTCCCATTCTAGATTGTTGTTAAAATGGAAATGACTGAGCACTCTTTCTATGCCTTCGTACAACACTGCAAGAGTACTCTGGAAATATCTTGTTAAATTCTCCATACTCAACTCAACTATTAGGCTTAACTGTCGTATCCAACATGCTAGCGAAAAAGTAGTCTGCTAATGGTTTCTAAAGGAGCATAATCATAATGGGCTTTTATTAGAGGAGATTTAAATAATATTCTCTGAATTCTTGCCATAGTGAAAAGAGCATCACGATGTAAGATGGGAGGAGCAAAGAAACTGAGTCATGCATTGCCATGCACAGTGATAGTCTCTTATATTAGAGTGAATGCTGTGGCATTGGACGCAGGGTATGTTTGGTTGAACAATGACAACACTAGCCTTTTAACTATGGACAATACGAGTGTTTGATTCCAATACCGAATAATCAGCAGTTACACCAATGGTGTATTCAATTCGGATGCAGTCCGAAGCGCAGAGCATCATCAAGTCGGGATGTCTCGATGAGATATTTGACGCTACATGGAAGGTTCGCAATATTTGGGATGGTGTGAAGCTGGAGGTTGTCGAGGACGAAAGTCCGGTCGTCCTTCACAGTTTTACGCATTTGGACCCCGACCTGCCTTTGTTTGAGGTAGGGTTAGCGAATTGATGTAGAACTGCCTATCAAGAATATAACATTTAGTAGAGACTGTGTCATTAAGCCAGAATAGATATATATATTGATTAATGTAAGTCTGAATAGTCAAGAGGCCGAATAATTAACAGAGCCAATTTATTGATAATTTAGTTTTCTTT
The DNA here is from genome assembly GCA_026901105.3 of Galaxias olidus. NCBI lineage: Eukaryota > Metazoa > Chordata > Actinopteri > Galaxiiformes > Galaxiidae > Galaxias > Galaxias olidus. Next base: position 198,317 of record JAPMUY010002353.1, on the reverse strand, counting down.
ACTCGGATCAGTATTAGACCTACATTTTTTGTAGGAGTGCTTCAGTTAGGGCTCTGGGACAGCACTGTAGATAGATACCTCATGTAACAATATTATTTGTATGTCACAAGCCTCGAGATCTGTACAGTTCCATTCTGATCTGTACAGTTCCATTCTGATCTGTACAGTTCCATTCTAATCTAATCCTCTCCAGTAACACAATTACCTAATGCTTAATCCCCCTCCTCCACGTAGTGTGCTGGAGGGTTCCTACACAATCACAGCTTTTCTATAAATTTTTTCTGATGCTTTGCAAGAATACAGTTGACTGATTTACTGGTGCAGTTTTGTTATACCAATGAGTTACTAGGAATTCATAGTGTTTGTAATTAATTAAATAGTATAATAATAAAGAAGTATCTGTAACACATTTTTTATTAACAATGTTACAATGTTTATATAACACTAAAGAAACATACATAACATATGTTTCCCTCAGAGCAGGGAAGGCATATCCCTTAACATGTTATTGAGAGTATTACATACCAAAAGCTCTATGGATGAGGTAATGCACAATCTTAATCAATTAGGTAGGTATAAGTAGAAGTACACTGTATATCTGTAGGTAGAAATGCATGAAAACAAATTGTAGAAGTTATTGTAAGATATTAGGTTCACCTCATCAGGTACTTTTTTCTGTGTGAGATAGTTTAAATCTAATAGTTTCAATCGAATGTGTAACTTCAGATTTTAACCAGGTTCATTTTGCAGTTTCAGTGTTGGTAGAATGTGTTTCTGTGATTTTTTTCCTGTCAAGGAGTGTAGTGTTTTGTTGATCTTTATTCTGAACGTTGTAGAAAGAAGCCTGTCTGAGTTTTGTAATGAGAAACTGGAGCTAGATGCTGACTTAGACACAGAGGACCTTTGTTTTTGCAACTTATTAGAATCGAGGCATAGCTAAATAGAGATGAAGGCCAGAGTAGTATGACTATCTTAAATTACTTTTGAATGTTGAGGTACAAATAATTATCATTTTGGTTTTATGGTTTTCACAATAATTAGGATTTAATTTACTTGTATTCATCTAAACAGTACCCTGCTAATTTGAAATTAAAGCAGGTTAGCCCTTCATTTTCCAGTTTTATGAGTATAAAGTAAAGCGGGTTTAGCAAAGAGAATTACAACCCTTTCTTACTCTTAACTTAGGTTTGACCCACTTATTTACACCACATTTTGGTTACTGGAATGTCTGTGGTCATTGCTGTTTACAGCACAACCTGTAAGTGCAGGTTACTATCATATATGCAGAGCAGGGTTGTCTCGTTACTAGGTCATTAAAAGTGGGGCTAGGATGGTGGCAGTAATGTTGCGGTATATACTGTGCATTTGTCTGTCCCTGTATCTTGTCTTTTTATCTCGTCCCCTCGAATGGACAGAAGCTCTCTCATTTCAGAAAATAATCTATTGCTTTGGTTGATGCTGACACATGTTTTTCCCGGATCATTGCCTTGGTATTCTAAGGTTATAAGTGAGAAAGTAGTCATTCACAGGGGCAATCAATATATTAGCCTAATCTAGATGTTGTAACCCAGGCCTTCTAGTGAGTAAATATAGCCTATTTTAGGCTAGCCTATCTGAAGATGTTATTACAACATAAAGCACCTACGTATGTCTAATGCTGAGTGCATTCTATTACTGGTTAAAACCCATTGATTTTAAAGGAAGTTGATGGGATGTTTTAAAGGGTCATAATGGACTCTCTACATTGGTTTTGATCAACGCAGCTTTCTCTCTGGGGTTTTCCCATACACTGAAATAGAACATGTCTATTCTAGCTCCTAGGGATTATCTGTATAATTTCCCCTGTAGCGACAGAGAAGCTTATTTGCTAGAAATACATCGGACAACAAAATGATCATAACTTTCTCCCCAAAAATTGTGTTGTGTGTTGCATTGTATAAAATGGTTGAGAGTGATCAGAGGTAGCTTCACGGTTTTTCATTTACCTGGTCTGTTATTGCACCATAGACCAATGTTTGTAATACATAGGGCTATATAGGCTAAATACTTTGGACAAACAATGCGCTCTATGTGCAATTCATTGGGGACTGGAAATGTCCTGACTAGTTCACAGGGTCCAAAGATCAGCCGATTTGTATGTAGTCATAGTGACTAGTTTTCACAAGAGCTGTTGTTTATCGGTCAGCAATAACCTCCCGGCCATTAATCTTAAAAATCAATTTTGGTATGTATGGTACCCTCTGATGATCTTGATTTAGTTTGTCAACAATTCAGATGTTGCAAGTGATGGTTTTCATGGTCAGTAAGTAGCTAGGTTTCATTCCTCTGCTTATAACAGGGGTCTGCCTGAAGGTTGCATTTTCTGCAGTATCCCAGTTCTGCTCATCATTCTTCACACATTCTTTATGACAGTGTTGCCTGTTTGAATTGCATTCATCTATAAAGCCTTACAGCAAAGGTACATTATGTCTATCCTTCAGGTGCTACAAAATAAATATGATAACACATGTAACAGTAATAAACACGGCTTTGTATGGATGAAGCTGTCCATATTTGCAGGGCAGCTTTGGTTTCGTAGATGACTAACCAGGATTAAGTCAGTCTGTGTGACTAAGTCAGATGGGGATAGCACTACCTTTTCAGTTTCCTGCCTCTGCTCAAACCTCTTCCAGTAGTTCACTGGAAGTTCCATTTTATTCCCAGAGGGAGAGGGTGCGTTTGATGCCTGGTCCAGTCAGCTACCATAGGTACAATTATGCAACGATCAAATCTGGGAATGGACTTGTCTGTGTAAAGAAAGAGAAAGAGAGGCAGCTCTTGAGGATTCAACCAATAGTAACTGGGTTTAGTTGCAAGTTATCTTGAACTAGCAAAATGTTCTCGTTCAACAATTTTTTTTTCATCAGAACTGCAGCAGGGCACAAACATAATTAAAAAAAACATGTTGGTGCCATGGAAACAGATCAAAACAGACTACTGTAGCTTGGTGATTAGAGTCGGTGAACAGAGAGCCTGACCAACAATAGCTTAAGGGCGGCAGATCAAACTGTGGCAATAGATTTTTGATGAGCAATGTGCTAAGCATGCACATCTGCGGTCATGACTTGTTTCTGTAGCATGCTAGATAACATTCCTCATAAAGGCCTCTGTAAGTAGATAGGAAGGTTTGACCACTTAGGTTAGGCCTAAATGCTGAGGATAGACCAAATGACGTTCATATGCCTCTCATGTTGTGTTAATGAATTAAAAGAGGATGTTGACATATTTGGATCTTTTTACTATGAGTAGATTGTTGCTGATAAAGAAACAATTAGTGAACTGCATCACTCTCCTATTATGAGTCAGGGTAACACAATGGCAGGCCTAGCTGTCTCTTCCATGTCGCTGACCATCACATTTCTCCATCCCATCTCTGTCTTGTAGAGCTCAACGCAGGAGATTGGAGAGGAGGTGGAGGAGGGAGCCATCTTCACCATCACCCTCCGGAAGGTGCAGATACACCAGTCAGCTAGTAAGGGACAGCGATGGCTCGGGGTGGAGACAGAGTCTGCCCTCAACCTGTATGAGACCTGCAAGGTCCGAACCATCAAGGCTGGGACACTTGAGAGATTGGTGGAGTATATGGTGTCAGCCTTCAGGGGGAAGGACTCCACATACGTCACCATATTCCTCTGCACCTACCGCTCTTTTGCTACCACCAAGCAGGTGCTGGACCTTCTACTCAACAGGTAGAGGCAAGACGCCATCCACCCTCTTACATGAAGGCACATACAGAAACACAGCTGCGGAGTCTTCATCTTCAGATACATTCATGGACAGACAGAGGGACACAGCCAGATACATCTTAAAGAAACACACAGGCTAAACAGAAAGGATACTTCACAACAGAACAATTCAATGCTATTTGTGTACATTGATATGGGCCCTGTCTATTGTAGGTATGCCAAGCTGCAAAACCAACCTTCAACAGCAGCACACAGAGTGTGTCAAGATGACTGCACAGAACTCAGAAAGTAAGCGTTTTGGACCATTAGGATCCTACTTGGGAAAATAATTTAGCGCAGGGAAGTCAATCATTGAACTCGTGTTATCCTCTTTCTCAGTAGAGTAATGATTTTTTTGTTTTTCTTTCCTGAAGCACGGTGTCCTCGATACTCGGAGCATGGCTGGACCAGTACTCGGAAGACTTCTGGAGCCCCCCACAGTACAGCTGTTTACATCAGCTCCTCTCTTACCTCCACCTCCACTTCCCTGGCTCGGACCTGGAGCGCCGTGGCCGAAACTTGTTGGCGCATTTCCACCGCAGACAGCAGAGCGAGCCGGATCATGATGGTAGGATAACAGGCAAGGCTTAAAGTCATAAAGACTGAAAGCATCCATGCTCTATGCGTCAATGTTCCAGATATACAACATATTTGATGACTGCTGCCAATGTGGTCAGGGCAAGCTCAAACACGGGCATTGGTCACTTTAGTTAAAGCTAACGTCTCTCGTTTTCGATGTGTTTATGGTTTGCCTTTTCTGGGTTTAAAAAAGTGTGATCTGGTTTGATATAGCTTTGTTGTGTGCATGGGGGGTACAAGGGTAAGATTACTGAATAGTTTGTGTCCTCTGTGCAGGGGAGCACATTGGATGCCCGTTTGCCACGCAAGAGGAAAGTGGCTTTGAGGATGAACTTCCTGCCCTGAGCTTTCTGTTTTTCAATCCAATCATGGTGGCGGAACAATTCACACTCATGGACGCTGTAAGTTTCCGGGGTTTTTTCCTCAGTAACTGTTTTAGGTACAATCACTCTGCAATGGCGTAAGTTAAATAAACATTTGTTGAAAAATACACATTCAGACTAATGACTCATTTTGTCCTGTCTTGAATACTTTTCTGTCCTGGCCCTTAGGATTTGTTTAAAAAGGTGGTGCCCTACCACTGCCTTGGAGGTATCTGGTCTCAGCGGGATAAGAAGGGGAAGGAGCACTTGGCCCCCAGTATCAGGGCCACTGTGGCGCAGTTCAACTCTGTTACCAACTGTGTTATCACCACCTGCCTAAGCAACCCCTCTCTGAAGCCCACCCAGAGGGCCAGACTGGTGGAGCGCTGGATCGAGGTGGCCAGGGTAAGGGCCCAAGGTTCTCACAGAACACAGCTCCAATTCAGAATTGAATGCACAATAAATTCTCTGTCTGTTCACTATCGTTTTGTTGATGATTGTATGCTCGCTGTTATGTTCAGGAATGTCGGATCCTAAAGAACTTCTCGTCGCTACGAGCAATCCTCTCTGCCCTGCAGTGTAACTCTCTCCATCGCCTGAAGAGGACCTGGGATGAGGTTTCCAGGTAAGACAAACTGAAATAGGCTGGCTGCATTGAAGAAAATGGGTACACCACTAGCAGTATTTACTGTATTTTAGTGGTATTTTTTGACATGATGTTAATTGATTGTTTATCTTGATCTGTTAACAGGGACAATTTCCGCACTTTCCGTGAACTTTCTGAAATATTCTCAGATGACAACAACTATTCTCTCAGCCGAGAACTCCTTGTCAAGGTAGGCTAAGGGTTTTTCCAGGGTGCAGTTTTGTAATTGTGTTTTGAAAAACAAAAAAGATGACAGGAACATCTCAGGGTGGCTTTACTTGAAAAACCCGCTCATAACATAAGTTTTTATACCAGCTCCAAAACTAAAAGCTTTGCTTCTAAATGTTTTGCAATTTTTTTTCCTATAAACAAGAATGTGTATTCTGTTATTAAAAAGTCTTTATTTGTACATTCTACCATAATCTTATAATCTAAAATATTTAACTATTTGCTATATTTGTGGGCAAATATACAGTATATTGCACATTAGGAAAAAGCGAGATACAACATGTGTTATGATCACAAACCTTATCAGTGTATTGTTTAGGGAGGAGTTTAGGGGTTCTTCTAGGTAATCCCTGATGACGTCAGATAGCCTTGGCAAGTGTAGCTAATGACCCACCCTCATGACGCATATGGTTGTAGGGGATATCCCAGGCGTAGTCTCTGACATGTTAAATCTATACAGACCAGGCGGAACCACTTAGCTCCATTTACATCGAGGAAAGAATGTTCTTTAGTATGACACTCTTCTGAAGAAAGTAGCTCAAATAACATTATTCAGTTGTGCTGTTTCTGTCACACTTTCTTTGTCCTAAATTATTTAATGTATAATATATATTACTCAACTTGTCTTTCTTTCATTCTTATATTAAATATAGTGTTGAATATATCTTTATTACCAATGTGTTTCTATAGGAGGGGACCTCTAAATTTGCCACCTTAGAGATGAACCCTAAAAGAGCCCAGAGACGACACCAACAGCAGCGAGACCTCGTAAGGAGGTTTATTGCTTGTACTGTTGTGATTGTATCACCATCTAGTGGTAAGGTATGGACACTACAAGTTGTTCTTTTTGCCTTTTATTATATAGGGTGTAATGCAAGGCACCATTCCTTACCTGGGTACCTTCCTGACAGACTTGGTCATGATGGACACAGCTATGAAAGACTACACAGAGGTAATTTTGGTTGATGATATCGTTATATTGTTCTATATTCTATCAACCTCCACATCATTAAGACATTTCTTAATGCTTTTTCCCCTTAGGGTGGATTCATCAACTTTGAAAAAAGGAGAAAGGTGAATGGAATATTTTTGCTAATGAGTGGGTGAGAATCCACATAAATGACCGTTAGACAGTGGTTAAATAGAGACTAATTCATTTTATTTCCTTTCACACCCCCTCCCTCTGTCTGCAGGAGTTCGAGGTTATTGCTCAGATTAAGCTGCTACAGCTGGCCTCCAACAACTACAGCTTCACCCAGGACAGCCACTTCAAAGAGTGGTTTTCAAATGTGGACAGACTTAGTGAGGCAGAGAGGTGAGGGGTAAAATAAGGGCATACCTTACTAATGTCTAATTTAAGCGTCTAAATTAAACAACCAAATATTATTACTTTGTGCATATCCTTATGGGCCATGTTTTGCTCCCATAGTTATGCTTTGTCCTGTGACATTGAGCCTTTGTCAGAGTCGGCCAGCAACACACTCAGAGCCAAGAAGAATGGGGGCATTATGAAACGTTGGAGCGAGTATGTGCATACGTTTTTTTACGCTATGTTCTTTCCGTATACACTAAAGAAGAGATGATGACAAAGTTTTTGTTATAAAGTCTTGTTAACAATACAAATGTCTTCTGTCATTATCTTCATAACTTGAGAATATAAATGACTTATCGATTTAAAGATTATCTTTTATTTTGTAACTACAACTATTATGCTCATTTTTTCTCTTCTATCAGTCGGCAATTAACTGAACCCAGCTCTTCCAGTGTGGGAAGTGGCCATTCCAAGTCCTTTGACCAGTCCCATTACAGACAATATCAAGGAGGCGGGGGTGACAGCGGCGATGCTCTCAGTGTCACCTCAGTAAGCTCCAGTGGTTCGGACCTGGAGGACGTTGTCAATGCTAGCTTTCTTACTGACTCACCAGAGGGCCCTGAGATGAAGGTGAGCGGGATTAGACACATACAATATATTTTTTAGAAGTGCTGACTCACTCAGTCTCTAATTTCGTCTGTTGGTGATTGTGAATCTACTTCTTTTCATAGACCTCTACACCTTGTGTAAAGCATTCTGTTTCTGCTTTGGTAAGAGAAAGCCAAACTCCTCCTGACCCCAACTCTACGGTACACCTATTCTATTAACCTTTCTATATTTAATGGCCCCTTTCTTTTTTTATATCTTTGTCTTATTTTGCAGCAGGTGCATCATTTTTCACTTTCCTTTCATAGCATTTAAGATTCATTTTGAAAATTTAAAGAAAAATGTCACGCCAAACGGAGCCCAACATATTGTAGTAATAATGGAAATAAATAAATATATTGTACGTTTATCTAAATATATTAAATCAATCTTTTTCCAGTTCTGGGAGAGTACATCCCTATCATCTCTTGACACCTCTGGAATGGGCTCAGCCTCCGGCTCCAGCAGTGCCTCGTCCTCCTCGGTCTCGTCATCTACACCTCTCCCAACATCTCGGTCCCACAAGCGCTCTGCCTCGGCTGTGTCGAACTATTCCACTCTCTCACTGCCCCTCTATAACCAGCAGGTGGACGACTGCTGCATTATACGCGTAAGCCTGGATGTGGACAACGGGAACATGTATAAGAGCATACTGGTAAGAATGTTGGAGGAGGAAGAAACACTTTAGATTTATTAAAATCGAAGTTACTGTTTTTTTCTGAATGTCAAACCATATTGTTGGTCTCATTACTCAGGTGACGAGTCAAGACAAGACCCCAGTAGTCATTAGGAAGGCCATGGTCAAACACAACTTAGAACGAGAGAAAACAGAAGACTATGAGTTGATGCAAAAAATCTCTGAAGACAAAGGTAATGGTAAACACTATACATCAGGAATCGACTACACTAGCTCTACAAGGTTTGTCTTTCCTGTTCTGTAATGTCTAGTAACCATCTATATATTCTACTTCCACTCTCTAGAGTTGCGGATCCCAGACAACGCCAATGTCTTCTATGCCATGAACTCTACTGCCAACTACGATTTTGTTCTGAAAAAACGAAGTTCATCTAAGGCGGGACGAGCCAAGAGTGTGTCCAGCTCCACTCTGCCACGTATGAAACAGAAGGGGCTGAAAATAGCCAAGGGGATATTCTGATCGCCTAGCTATTTTCTCAAAGTAGAACATTCGGTTTGAGTCTGCTGGCTGTGCTGTAGGCCTTCTGTCACATCAGGAGGGTGCGGAGGATTTGGACCCTACAGGAGAAGGCGTTCAGTAGGAACACATGGACAAGTGAACTGATGCCTGCACTTCATAGAAGAAAAGATGTAGCACGTACCAATAGAATTGGGTTAAAATAAACTGCCACATCACATTGATAATGTAATCAAGTTTGATACATGCTAAGCAGGAAAGCTTTCCATTAAACTGTCTTATGTGGCATAGGGAAACTTAGTCCACCTCTCTCATGGGTTCAGAGAGGAATACAAGGGAGCACACTGCTTACAGAACAATGGTGAATGTGGTCTCTAGTTGAGGTGACCCATGGCCGCTTGCAGTGAAGACTGCCTGTGCTGTGTAAATAATAGGTCAAGAGGGTCTATGGCATTTCAACGATACAAAACAAGCTATGAAGGGGGAGAGCACTCTATTTGAAATACACTGTGGCCATAATACTATTGTTTTATTATAAGCACTACAAGGAAAGATGGTGGATTCATTTAAATAAACTATATGGGACTATCCAACAGCAGACAAAATGGGTCTGTTAGGTGTCCTTTAAAATGCCAAGAAAGTGATCATAATTTGAAACTAGTCATCTTGAAGTATCATTTGGAAATCGACAAAAACATTCACAACCTTTTCATTAACACCTATTATTAATACTTTTACTTTGCCTTTGTTCTGAAAATGCTCTGAAATGGGGGGTTTCTGGAGAGTAATACACAAAACCAAAAAGAGGGACTAGTTCAAAACTGGTCTTTCTATTTAGTTGACTGAAACTTGTGTCTCTCCATAGTGGCAACACATCCAAAGGTTTTCATGTATTTGGGGAACAGACGGACTGAGACTCTCTTATGACAGCATTGTATTGTTTTACACCCATCAGGTCAGATGATTGTGCGCCATTAGGCCTTTGCGCCTTTTGAGAAAGGATTTTGTTTCCTTTGATCATGCCAATTTGTTTTATTATTATATAAATGCCTGATAAACGCTCATATGGCTGCCAAATCCTATTGCATTCATGCATGCAAAATGAGTGTCTATGCTTTCCATTATATTTTTACTTGCCCTTAGGAAAGAATGAACAACCTCCATTGGCACTGCAATCATGAATGCCTTCTTTATTATTTAAGTGGCATGAAGTTGCTGTCACATGATTAGAAAATGTTCATAATGGAAAGTCAAAAATCCCTGAAAGCAATATGGTGACTTGGAAATAGACAGGGACATAGCATGTTTTAGCTGCTTTCTGTTGCGCTGGAAGCTTTAATGTGTTCTATTATTTTGCGGTTAAACACTGTGATCTGGTTCTGGATCTATTTACTCTGTGAAAGTCCCTTGATTGACTTACAATATTAAACACTGTGACTACATGTAGGCCTAATTCCATTATTGTCTCAACAGAAAATGTGTAAATCTGTCTACTTTTTTAAAGGCATTGAGAAAGAGAATGCGTTCATCGTTGGGTAAATGTGCCACAAGTGTTAGAATGGGGACTGTTAAATGTGCCCTCTTTCGTTTACAGCAAACATGTTTTCAAATCTTTCTTAAAAACACAGAAAATTCTATGACCATTCTGTCAGTATATTCCATAATGTCATATTGAGTACCCATGGAGAAAATGGATGTCCGTTTTTAACACACAAGCTTTGATTTTTTTCACATTATCAGAACTATTTCGTCTACTATTATCTAAACTATTTCTTATTTCGTCCGGAAACCACTGACATAACAAGTTTGCTTCATGACCGCAAAGTGCAAGCCGCTTTTTTTCTGAATTAAGCAGTCATGCCATTGATTGGGATTGTTTAAAGAAGTTACATTTTAACTGACTGGTGACTTGTCTCTCTTTTTTATTAATTTCCCTGAAAATACATTTGAAATTGTCCTTCCTGAAACTGTAATATTATTTATTCATTTTACGTACATTTTACATTCTTTATTATAGTTTATTATGTATATATCCATGTAAATACAAATAAACCTAGTTTACAAAAAGCCAGTGGTCGCTATCTTAATTGTTCTGCCTTCTTTTAAACTACACTTTCTATGTCATTTCCTATCTTTAGTTTGAAAAGTCTAGTCTCTGAATTGAACCTTGTCGTAAATTACATTACGCAATTTAAGCGAATGCAGAATGTGCAGTAGCAGAGTGGCGCAGCGGAAGCGTGCTGGGCCCATAACCCAGAGGTCGATGGATCGAAACCATCCTCTGCTAATGTTTTTCTTTACCTACCTAATCATCCATGTAATTTCTTTAGTTTCAAACGCCTGCCCTCTAAAGTTTACCACCTGACATTTGGTGAGTTTTAAACCGTATTGAGGGTTATGATGACAACGCACTGATCACACTGTTGCAGTGAAACGCTTACAAACACAGACAACTGACATGACATTGAGCCTAAGCAATGTTGAAAGCCGATATGCATTATGGAATTAAAATCTCGCTTGCACTTCTCATTCTCTCATTCTCGATTGCACTTCTCCTTAGCAGACTTTGGCCATGCCACTTTTGGCAGTTGCGCAGGCGCATTGTCAAAACGCTTTGTTCAATGTTTTGCATTTCAGTATGGCGCTTAGTAAGACTTTCGGACAAAAACCTGTCAAATTTCAACTTGAGGAGGATGGTGATTTCTACATGATCGGATCAGAGGTATGTATTTCATTAAAATATTAAAACATCACGTTTAAATGTACTAAAAACAAAAATGTCCCAATCTAATATCGTAATGCAAAATGTCACGTAGCGAATGCTAGCAATGATAATGTTAGCTTAGCCAGCTAGCTCAGTAAGTTGTGTTGACAACATACTCCAATTTGTATCTGCGTGAAAGCAAATTGAAGTTAACCAGCTAGTTGGTGACTTTTAAACTTAAGAAATGAATCGATGAGTTTCCTCTGATAATCACTGCCTCTTTAGCTAACGTTAGATTACACATTAAGACCTCAGGAACACACATTTCAACCAAATAGGGTAGGAATGACTGACTTAGCCACATTGCATTGACATATACATATAGTATTAGTACACTAGTAGCGATCTGTTGACTGATTGCTGATCCTATCGTAATGTATAGCTATAGTGGTAGGATTTGTGACCTTAATAAAATGTAGTAATAATGTTATTATCAGTGTTGACCAATCGTTGTAAAAAAGTATTGTATAGCAGGCTGTCACAAAAACTGTTGGTCATTTTATTAAGTAATAATATTACCATGTATGATTGTGCCATAATTTTTCTAATCATGTCGTTGCTAACTTTATGCCAAACTTCCCAAGAGCGACTTCAGTTAAAGCAGGATATATGTCCCTTATGTATTTATTTTTGCTCCAGTACTGAGATGTCTATGTATTTGGAAACCATTTGCAAATTTAGCGTTAATGTCAGTTTGCTCCTTGAAATGTTCTAGGTTGGAAATTACCTTCGTATGTTCAGAGGCTCCCTCTACAAGAGATACCCATCACTATGGAGAAAACTTGCATCAGTGGAGGAACGAAAGAAAATAGTAGAATCATCACACGGTTTGTATATACAAAGTTTTCCATGGAGCAGGTATAGGGTTCATTTATACAATTATCTCTATACTCACTAGTAATATTTTAAATATATGCTACACACACTAGATGACCCCTGCACGTAAAATGAGAAGGGGTGAGGAGTGGACTATCTAGTACACTTCAATAGAATAATTCTGTGTCCATGAGTGTAGTGGGTAGACTGTCGTCATTCTATACAGAGCAAGCTAAAATACCATAAGCCTATATTGGATTCTACTATGAATACTAAATCCTTGTATTGGGGTAGTTGTTTGAGCATAATGTCTGCATACATGTTATGCCCTATTTTGGAGTAACAATTGACTAGCTGTACATCAATAACATTTATGTAATCGTATTTTTGTTTTTATCAAAAGATCATGGCTACACAACTTTAGCCACCAGTGTTACCCTACTAAAAGCCTCAGAGGTGGAAGAGATCTTTGAAGGAAATGATGAGAAGTACAAAGCTATCTCCATCAGCACAGAGCCACCAGCCTACCTCAGGTAAGTCTTTACATCATGGTAAATCCTGCTCATTCAGCATCGACCAAATGTGGTCACGTGATGGTATGGTTTGTGATGACTTTATGTCCCACTTGACCTATAGAGAACAGAAGGCAAAAAGGAACAGCCAGTGGGTCCCTACGTTGCCCAACAGTTCTCACCACCTGGACGCTGTCCCCTGCTCTACTACAATCAACCGAAGCCGCATGGGCCGTGACAAGAAGAGAACCTTTCCCCTCTGGTAAACACATAATCTTTTTTTTGTTGGTTATATTGTCTTGAAAGTTAAACAAAAACCATGAACATGTACAGTACCAGTCAAAAGTTTGGACCCACTTTTCCATTCACTTGAATAGGAAAGTGTGTCCAAACTTTTGACTGGTAGTGTATATCTGTAGATACCAAGTATACCTTTATAAAACCCTGAACCCTGAAGGTTGGATTCTTGTTATGTCTCTGCCTTGCTCAGCTTTGACGACCACGATCCTGCAGTCATTCACGAGAATGCCACCCAGTCTGAAGTGTTGGTTCCAATACGACTAGACATGGAAATAGAAGGACAAAAACTTAGAGATGCTTTCACCTGGAATATGAATGGTGGGAATTATCGAGAAAATATTGCTTTCCTGCTGCGCTCTCCTGTTATCAGTCAAATTAGAGAAGTTTTAATGTCTGCTTTTCTCACAGAGAAGCTGATGACCCCCGAGATGTTTGCAGAGATCTTGTGTGATGACTTGGACCTCAACCCCCTGGCCTTTGTCCCTGCTATTGCCTCAGCCATCCGACAGCAGATTGAGTCTTACCCGACAGACAGCCTCTTGGAGGAGCAGACAGATCAGAGGGTTATCATAAAGGTGAGACCTATGAAGCCTCATCACCCATCAGCAAGAATGCACAGCCTGGACTGGACCGCTGTCTTCATCAAGAAATGTCACTACTTGTTATATCTTCTTTTATGGTTCTCTTTTTTTCTTTAGCTAAACATTCATGTGGGAAACATCTCGTTGGTGGACCAGTTTGAGTGGGACATGTCAGAGAGAGAGAACTCTCCAGAGAAGTTTGCCCTGAAACTGTGTTCTGAGCTTGGGCTGGGTGGAGAGTTTGTCACAACCATTGCATATAGTATTCGCGGGCAACTTAGTTGGCACCAAAGGACATACGCCTTCAGGTAACGTTTACAGTCTCTGTCGAAAGTTTGAATTCAGCTGTTTAAAACAGGTTCTAATTACAATATAGGTAGAATCAGCACAATATTTATTTATGAATATAAAAAACACAAAATGCCACACTCAGCCCAACACGGAGTGAGTCTGTAACAACTGAAAGGGTTAAAGGTACATGTTTAAAGCGGCTGTAGGTAGTTTATGGTTTTGGGAACCCTTACCGTTTGCTTAGTGTAATTATTTTACCTAACCGTCGCAAAGTAGACATGCAGAATGTTCGTGGTCACTGCATGTCACTAGCATCAACGACTATACTCCAAGTATGATATTCTTTTCCTGATTTAGTGACGCACTTCTATGTGCCATAAAGCCATTCGTCACAGTTTCGCGGGAGATCGTAACCGGTGGCAGACAAAATTAGTGTTAAATATTGAGACTTCAAGAGGACTGATCTGAACAGTGATTTTTTTAATTCTCCTATAGACATTACAATGTGCAAACTGTAAGAAGGTATTGATAATACGTTAATACAGAAAAGTTGCCTATAGTGGCTTTAAGAAAAATTGCAATGTTTTACGATTATGTGTAGCTGGTGTGGCCAAGACCATCATATTACATGAAGAAAAAGGCACCCGTGGAACAAAACTCCAGGCAGGCCAAAGGTAGCCTCAAATCATTAATTGTAGACATCACTCAAAGAGATATTAGGCCTTTATAATCAGTATTATTTAGTGCAATTTATAGGGACTTACAAAAAACCTGTGCATAACAATTGAATTATAGTTTATGTAGTGCAGTTTATGCTCTGAACTTCAGAGATAAGTTATGAACCGTTAGGTTGAACAATTGCCATTGACCATTATACAAGTGTTTCTCTGTAAATTCAAATGTACTGGTATGTTTTTATTGGCCCCTGGATGAACTGTTTGAGAGACTTGGCAGTAGTTTGCTACTTTCCAGAAGTTTCGTCATAAGATCGAACTGTTGCTGACTTATTGCTAAACTAACAGAGCAGTTCTGTCTGCATCAAAGATCTTTGCTCTACTTGTGTTTTGCAAACTTGTTTTCAGTGAGAACCCTCTTCCTACTGTGGAGATAGCCATCAGAAACACAGGTGATGCTGACCAGTGGTGTCCCTTACTCGAAACTCTGACTGATGCAGAGATGGAGAAGAAAATCAGAGACCAGGACAGAAACACTAGGTGGGCGTCTCTCCTAACCTTGTTTTTTATTTGTCACTGCCCTTGAATATAAATTTATGATTACACAATGAATATCTGCAAGTTTTCGAGTAGTTGCTTATAATTCTGTCGTTTGTTTTCTGTGCGTACTTGGTTTGTAGGCGAATGAGACGACTTGCAAACACAGCACCAGCATGGTAAACCAACACAAAAGGTTTTGCCCTCAAAAAGCAAGCTGGCCGTCTGATGAGGTACAAAACTGGCCGTCTGATGAGGTACAAAGCTGTTGAACCTGAAATGCAAACAGGAGCAACCAAAAGACATTCCTTCAGCTCTTTGACTAGAGCAGGCCATCTATATCGGTCAACTCGGCCCTCAAATGTTAGCTGCCCCCTAACTATTTGTTTTGGTTTGTGGTTCTTTTAGCAAAGCCCGACAACAAAACCCTTTGTAATGTCCATCCCATTATGGAAACTGTTCTTTGTCCACAGTAGCTCGGTTCATCAGTGGGGGGGAAACACACAGCCAATATCAGATAATATATTATTATGTTGCATTCGTTGTCTTTTTGTACATTTGAATAATTCTTAAAAAAAAATAAAAGTGAAAGACCTTGATACGTCCACTTATTTATTATGCAAGCCAAGTCATTGTCTTAAAGGATGTTACAAATTGATACTGTTTAATTAAATGAATAATCTGAAGGTGAAATGGATACCTTATATAGCATATGCTTGCATGTATTTTCCGTGTCAACACAACTGTTGCGCTAAGCGAATTCTATTTGACACGTGTTTCACCCACAAAGGCAATAGTTAAGAGTGCTGACTGTGCATTTTCTGTGAGGGATTGGATTCCAGGCTGTAAACAGATTTGTTAATGAGTCAGGCGACACCAGAGAGCCTTACGTTATGTTTATTGAAATAACCCATGTAGTTGATTTCTGTGTGCTACTTCGGGAGAAAATAATAATATATATTTTTGAATCCTACTGTGACAAAACCTTAGATGATGCTGACACACTATTTGAATGTGTATGAGTAATTTAAGTTTGTGTGGCTAAGACATCAGTTATACCAAGCCACAGCGTTTTAGTCTAGATGAAGGTTTAACAGGATACGCGTTCCATTCACTTCTAACAAAGTATGTGTATCCTCTATATAGTAGTGAATTTCCACCACACCTCCTTAGAAAAGAAAATTTGTTCTTTAGGTCCTCCTCCGTCTATTGGTTGGGCTCCTCACCTTCTTGGTCCTGCCACAAATCTCTAGCCACCTCCTCTGGTAGAGGAGAATAGTCGGGGTCTGCTTCAGGGCTCTCAAACAAGGCTCGTCTAAAAGGAAACGACTGCATTACACTTTCAAACTTTGAGAATGAATGTGTCCACAGCTTACATTTTGGTAATAATAACAGAGATGAACAAAGATACACAGAGCCTGGAATTACTTACAGAAGCTCCGGTGTAACTAACAGCTTCCGGCCTCCTGGCTGGTTTGGAAACACATCTTCTAGAAAGTAGTACATATGTCCTACTCCAATGCCTGAGGAAAAAAAATTGTAAAATGTATATTAGTAAGATTAAATAACAATGTACAAGTCATTTTGTTAACTGCTAACCTTAAATTTTGTAATTGTAAGCAATTTGTTTGACTTCTATCTTGTATTGTGATTGATATATGAAAGAAAAAGTATTATCCTGCCTGTCCTGAACTATCCAAATCAGAAACAAATAATTTAAACTGTCCAAAAGCTGTTTTACTGTAGAGGAAAAAGAACAAGGAAACACACTCTATTGCCTAGTTCTGTCTTGGAGTCAACATACGCTACCTAGAAGATCGACAACAATGGAGTTGCCAAGCAGCATCGAGAATCCCATGAGCACCCAGGGAAGATAAGGGGCTTGTAAGTTCAGAAGACCAAACAAGTTCATACGGATGAAAGGGTTCCTTCTACTCCATACATACACCAGCATGACGGTGAATGCTTGGCCCAGAAAGAAGAGGTTGGCAAAGAATCCAAACAACTGTAGTAGGCCTCCAGGTTAAAGACATCAAACACAAAATCTGCTACCAGCTGCTGTCAAGCCTACAATTTACAGTCACCTAAAACAGATGGATAACTCAGAGAATTATGAACTGCACTTGGGTTGGAAACTTTACTGAACTTTAAAGCCACAATAACATACACTTGTTGAAACATCCACCAACCTAAATTCTAACGGTAATTAATAATAATTCCTGTTATTGCACAACAGCACATGGTCAGAAAACAACAACTAGACTATTATTAACCAGGAATGTATGCTGGCTAAGAATTTGGATGCTGGAAAATGATGATCAAACAGACACCTAGTCTGCTCCACACTGACTGTCATTACAACAATAAAAAAGGATACAGTCATCAGGATGCCCCCAAATAGGAACATGAATACAAAGTCTGCAGTTCTTCCACGGAATGATCCCTCCTCCAGCATACGGCAATATCGATAACTATCTCTTGTCAAGGATTTAATAAATGACCAGCTTTCAGTGTTATAAGTATGAAAACATATTGCTAATTTTAATTGACTCAATCATTTAAGCAATACTTGGGGTTTGTATGATGTCTAGGCAGCAAGCTCACTTGTTTAAATAAGGGTTAATTGTAATGTGAAATGTTATTTATGTGTTAATTATAATGTTATGTGCAATACATTCCTACCTTATGTAGCCTACTTAAGTTGCTATGGGTTTAAGTGACATATTGTTCTTTTTTAAAGCGATCCATTAAAGCGATATAATATTTGACAAAAGATACAGAAAGATGATGTTAAACAAAAAGCTAAATCCCAGAGACCCAAAAAATAGGAAGTTGGTTAATAGACGCCAAATCTGTAAACAGAGGGAAAGATTCCAGTAATGAGAAAATGTCAGGAAAACCTGCAAATGTAGTTCATGGATGCCTTTGCTTTGACACAATTCTGAGGTGTGACACATGCAATCTTACCTGGCATCTTCTGATAATTAATTCAGGATTGAAGTAAAGCTGAAAAGGGGTGATGACCTCAAGTTGCTACACAACCAAAGAATATATATTAATTTAACTGACATTATTCTGATGCAACTGCCCGGGAAACAGAACAAAAAATGTTTAACCTTGTAGTCTAGGACGATAACGATATTGAACTTTAATAACTTTCAATTTAACTGAAATTTAGATTTTCTTTAATCGATATTAAAATAAACAAATAAGCAGAATATAACAGGTGCCAGGTAGGCTTATATCAATGCAGTTGATTGAAGTTTCATAAAAACACATTTTGCCAATCCTCACCACTGCAGCTGTTGTCAGGACGCAAGCTGTTGTATACGCTCGAGTGACGGCAGGCATCAGAAAATATTCTTGAGTAAAGCTGTGGGCCATGGTCAATTGTTAGTAGTATATCTTGATTAATTTGTCCTAACGTTACATTTCTGCTATCTAGTGTGATTTGGAGCAAGTTCAGGATAGCCACGCCCCTGAGGGTTCTATCCAATCGGACTGACCTATTAATTGAAACGTTTCAGTGCAGGCACTGTAGTGGGATTTTTATTGTAAGAAATTACAGCAAGATACAGTAGTTGGAAAAATCGTACATAAAATATTTTTTTATTTTTGCCTGAAGAAAAGTATTAGACAATGCGGTCACAGACTTTAAGGAAGCAAACATAGATCGAGTGGCAGTTTTTTTTCTTAAAACCGCTTTTAGTTAAATATTTAACTAACAACAGATTAAAAGAGTAGCATAAGCAATTATTGTAAACAGAGGTTAGTGTCCAACACTGACAAAATGTTGCATGACAACCAGGCAAGTGTCATGTGTCAAAACATTCTTTGTCTCAACAAAATATTTATTAAATTAATTAAAACACTAAGGCATCATTCACTCATTACAACCAAGCAACCCGTATCATGTAAAAAATAAGTTATAGGTCTACTTTAGTTTATGTTTACAATAATGTCTGTACCTGATCACACATTAGGAGGCCTTTGTATAGAACCGTGGTTAGTAAGAAAATACTTAATTGCACAGGGACTTGGACTTACACCAGATATACTGTGCCAATATCAAAACTAAATTTTGCAAATTGTACCTAGCATATTGCAATGTCGGAAAATAAAGATTAGAGATATTAATTTATAAGTACAATGCTTTAAAGCAGATATCAAATGCATAAATAACACAAGAAATAATTGTTGTTGGACGGATGCCAATTGTTTCATATAGATCCAATACCATCAGATTCAATACCATCCGTGTACACTGAAATAATATCAGAGTATATACATAATTTGCAGTATGCTGCTGGTGCGCGGCAGATGGCACTGTCATCTAAGTTTTTCACATGACCCTGTTGGCTCAATGGAACTAGCCCCTGGCGGCTATATGCTCCGTTAATCCCTCACTGTATTTTAATAGAAACTAACATCATCTGTAATAGAAAATAATATAAATATAGGTAAATGTTTCACATTCCATTTCAAACTGTATGAATACCCTCTCATGAAAAAGAAAATACCTATGTTAAAAATTTTAAAATAGGCCCCACAGCCAAAGTTACAACTTTACAGTGAAAGTGTACTCAAT
The DNA here is from genome assembly GCA_026901105.3 of Galaxias olidus. Lineage (NCBI taxonomy): Eukaryota > Metazoa > Chordata > Actinopteri > Galaxiiformes > Galaxiidae > Galaxias > Galaxias olidus. The sequence continues at coordinate 178,564 of JAPMUY010002353.1, read as the reverse complement.
AAACACACAATAAACAATAAACATGAGTAAAGCTGGGCATGAACCAGGGAGTGAAATGTTTTTCTTGTTTCAGTAAACTATGATCAGACTACAAAGATCGGCACTGTACTGTAACTTAAAAGTCAACCTTACAACCAAAAAAGTCCATGCCCACGTAGCGAGGATAGCCTTCTAGCGGGTCCATTCCCTCAGGACCAAATTTCCAGTATTGCCTTCCGCTGATGAAATGAGCATAGCCTTAAAAATAAGTTAAATCAAATATAATTGTTAATTTACTTTTTAAAGGCTGCTGAGGTCAGAGACTCACATACTATACATAGATGAGTCATTTTTGAAAAATATAATTTTCTAAGCAAACGTTAACAGACACAATTTCTCACTACTCGTTTAACTGTCTTACCTAATACGTCCTGGAATGCTGCGTCTACATCAGGAGGGATGCCCCTCCAGTCCTGCATGGTGCGGGGGTGTGTGGAGTCCACGCGACTTTCCCGTGGGCTGAACCTCCAGTAGCTCCCTGACATAAAGATGTACATGTTGTAACTCCTGTCATTGCCCCAGCGTAGGGCTGCCTGTATGTGGGAGACTTCCAAGCCCAGGCTCCGGACTGATTCTGGCCCACCGATCTGTTTCTCTGCATCAAAGATCCAGTAGTTCTCCCCTGCAAAATTGAAAAAGAAAGAAAGCAGACTGCCATGCTAAGACTGTAAACATATGTACGAAAATCTGTGAAGATAGGGTTGGAGTAGTTACAGAACCAAACACTTTGGTCACTTTGGATAAAAGCTGTTGCTATGAATGTACTGTGAGAGCTATGAGTTAACTGATGTTGTCCTTTTAAAAAAAGCAATCATCCTGAACCACAGCACAGCAAGTAAATATCTCTCACCCACCTTGAAAGAACCAGATATTCCCTGATTGGTCTTCAAAGGCAGCATCAATTCTTTCTGGTATCCCCTTCCAGTGGCGTGACGCCAGTGCAGGGTATCCCCGCTCCAGGCGGCCCTCCCGAATGCGCCACACGTAGCGTGACTTAAAGAAAAACAGCTCGCCACGGATCATAGACACAGCATCAAAGTCTGTCTGGCAGGCGTCAGGCTGAAAATAGACAGACAGATCACCAGTTCCACATGCCGTAAAAGTATGCCTGTTTCCTTTTTAACAAGCTTGTCATACTGGATAAAAGTGACACTCACCGTTTTCCCCATGATCTCATTGGTCTCGCTGTTAACCTTGGGAGGTGGTTGGGGTGGTGGTGGTGGTGAAGGCAGTGCTTGTGGACGAGCGCCATACAGGTATTGGATGCCCTGCTTGTCGTCCTCACTAAGCTGCAAGGGGTATGAGAAGCTGTAGTAGGCCGACATCACTGCCCCTGGCTCGCGAGAGTGCACCAGGCCCAGGACATGTCCGAACTCATGTGCTGCCACCTGAAGGAGGTCTGTGCCTGCAATAGAGGGAGATGGCCAAACTTTACATGCAGACACCCAAAACCACGTAGCCGTTAATGCTCACCAACAGCCTTTAACATGGGGTTATACTATGATGCAGTGCACTCACCCATGTTGTTTCCCAGGGTCCAGGACTCGTCATAGTCAAAATGGATGTCTCCTTCCCTGTGTGTCTTGGGAAAGAAAGCATGGGCCAGAATGCCTCCAGGTCCATCAAATGGTAGGTTGTCTCCATGCCAGTACCTAAGTGTTTACATTATCAACATAGTCATCCTAAATACAGCTTTATTACAGAGATAGGTAACATACATAACCTTTTACATGCCTAGTGAAGTCAATGACAATATCTGCCTTTCCTCTGCGGACCTCAGTGAAGGTAAGGGGGGTCACCTCACTCCACACTCTTAGAGCTTCCTGAAAGACACGACGCACCTTATCCTCACTTATCTGCCATGGGAAGCGGACAATCCTGAAAGACATTTGCATGTCCAGCATATCAGAAAGTGCACCCCATTAAATTCATGCAAAGGCACATCAGCGACTAAAAGCGACTGTCCTATACAAATGCAATAATATCAGCTGTACTCAAATCAATAAAAGGCACCTAGCTTGATTGCTGCTATGATGTAGACAAACTTCATAAATATGCTGGATCTTAGTGGGTTTCAGATTGCATGCTGAAATCTAGTCCATTACATTACATTACACTGCAATAAAGTTGTTAAGAAGACACTTTTATCTGAAGCAGCATGCAAGTAGTTTACTGTTGTGGACACTGTTGCACCAAAAAGAATGGCAACAATGTAGAAACCCAAACAGAAAAAAGACACTTAGGCAATAGAAAGGGAGGCAATAGCCAGCGGGCGACAACCAGACACTCCATGCTGCGTGGCTCAGATGGCAGAAAAGCAATAAAAAGCTGTTCTCCAGACACATTATTCCTAGGGGAAAAATGTGCAACGAAAGCATCCTACCTTCTTCCTCTCACCAACTGAGGAAGTCATATGTGAAAATGATGCAGAAATTTTATATCACAGCAGATATACAAAGCAAATGTATTTTATATGTTGTTGAACATATAAATATTGAATGTGTACTAATAGAGCTGGTGGAGCAGGCTAAATACTTGTATGCGAGGTCCTTTTTCTCCCAGCGGTCACCATAAATGACAAAGCGTTTCTGTCGGGGTCGTTGCCTGTGGTCGATCTTCTGCGCCGTGAAGTCTGGCACACCACAACGTGGACGGTTCCTGATGTCAGTCTTGTTAGATGACAGGACTGGACCTCCAGGGCCTTCTCCCACTATGGCTATCTCTTTAACGGAGTCCTGAACATGGACAGTTCTTCCTCTCTTCTTCAGGTCATGGACTTCTTCAGAAATCTGGGGCAGACCCTTAGAAATAACGGTAAACAATATTTAGGCAATGTTATAATTTCTTCACATAAATGCAAAACATTTTAGATTTAATCAAAAAGGACAAACATATACATTTTTCCATCTGATTAGTGATAATACATTCGACCCAAACAAGTATTCTAAAGCTGGGACGATAAGACTTTACCTCTGATAATAATCATACAGGTTGAGAGGTGAACCACCACAACAACATGGAGAACTGAGTAAACTGGTTGTCTTCCCTTGTTGACTTGGAATGGGCAACCTTTTTACTGTACTCCCAGTTATCATTACACATAGGAACTATTACGGTAAGTATCCCCCTGCAGAACTCTTAGGAAATGCCAAAGCTCATTATTCCAGGAGGAAATTACAGAGGAACACAGGTCATGGCACAGTGCCATGAGCTGGTATATTTCAAAGCATTTATGGGTATTTAAAAAAATGCATCTGGGTGTTAACAATTCTGCAGGCTTTTGGGTATTTTTGAGGGGTTTATTGTTAAATTACTTACATCAATTATTATATCTACCTTTTCCTCTGCAACAGCTAAACATGTTCTATGTTGAACACAGGGATTGACCTACTTCTGTGTATTATAGTAGCCTTACACCTAAAAAAAGTCATAAAACTGTGACCCTTGTGTTACTGACGTTACCCCACCCCCACCCCCCTTCCCCACTCCTCCCCTTGAAGGACATGTTTTGTAAGACTTGACTGTTACTGGTGTTGTAGTATGGGGATAATAACGCCCAGCAGGATTCATGGAATGTGCTGCAGATCCTAGAACGACAGTTCTTGCTGTGAGTTATGAACCAATATAAACAGTGCAACTTTTTTCTTATTGTTTACTTTATCCAAGATAAGACGCTTGCTAGAACAATTATTAATTTGCTTTCAGATTAGGGAAATAAAGTGATTTTCATATGAGCAGTAGACCAATTAGATATAAAACGATCCTTAAAATGACAACAACCTTAACTTGTGTCAAACAGCTCAGTTGACCAGTCTGCCCTCTTGGGTGACTGCAAACACTGCTTGCCCTCTCAGACCCTCAACAAGTTTAGGCCTAAGGTCAAGGCCACACCCTTAGCGCCATTAACTTCAAAGTTCAGAAACCTATTGGCTACATAGATGTTTTTACATAGGTTACTTTCACAGTTTTTATTCGATGTCCATATTTGCCTAAAAAAGAACAGTGCTCTTTAGAAATAAAATAAAAGACTAGAAACACCATACAATTGTCTTGTAGAATAGTTTTGGGATAATTCTAGTTAAAAAAGTCTTCAGAGGTAAAAAAAAATTATAATTTCAAGTCATGTCATAATATAACTGCACACAAAGGGAATACAGTTGGGAAAACACCACAATGCTTCAGACAGCCATGAGGAATTATCGTGATTTTATAAGGTACCAGCAGCAACAGCCAGAGGCCCTATAGGCCTTTTGGTACACTTTATCGGCGTGTAAATGTGTGAGAAGGGGGGATTTATTACATGTATGGACACATCTAGCTTTTGGTTACAGAGATGACAAGATATGTGAGTCATTGCACTTGGGATCTGACAGAGCGGTATTCAAAGACCACAGGTAACATGCCTATTAAAAGGGCCTCTAAAGAGTGTCTCTCTCTCTCGCGCGCGCTCTTTTATGATGTAATTATCTTACTGTCTCTACCTATAAAAGCGCAATATATACAATAACAAACAAAAACACTTTCATATGATAGCTGCCAACTGAGCAACCCTACAGTACTTAGTGCGAGCCTATATGTCAAGGTGTGGAAATAGGTCTTACGTAAGTATCCCTGTTTATTTGAGCCAACAATTTAAGTCTTATTTAGAAAGGTGTGCTGTATATTCCACCAAGTAAACAAACAGTGACAAAGAACTATAAGAGGATTTACCGTTACAGATAGGATAAAGACGGTTTGTGGTTGCAAAATACTTTGATACATCCTTTTTATCCCTGTGACCTTATAAGTCAGTCTATACATCAGTCTATCATACATGTCTAGATCTGAGAATAAGAGTGGCTGATGCCACTTTACCTTCCAAAGCCTGATTACAATTGTAAAGACTCTTCACAGTGCCCAGAACCCTTCCTCTCACTAATCGTTCAGAGTCTGATTCATTTATTTAAGCAGACACATGCGCTTTTTAACCTCATACTCACAAGCGTCTTCCATTGACAGCTTGCAAGGACAAGCAGCTGGAATGTATAGCTCAGCTGGTGGAGGCTACAGGAACCAAGAGCAATGTCTGCTGTCAGAGTTGCTCTCAAAGGTTTTGAAAAGTAATGTTACACAATGGCATTATAATAGGGTGAAAGAAAGCAGAAAAATGTGCAATATTTTCATTTAATATTATAATATTTCATGCAATATTAGTCAGCGATAATGTTGCTATAATTTTTTCTTGAGGGAGGAAATTGAACCTAACATAATGCATTCTGCTGCAACAAATGCCACAGATGGAAAAACAAGTCCATGCTTGTAATCATACAGTCCACTGTCAACAATGGGGAACAGATTGACAAAACTAAAGGTTAAAGCATTACTTCAAGACATAACAATTAGTTGACAACATAAGTCAGACACATTTCTCAAAAAGAAATAAACCTGTTCCATTATTTCACTTGAATGTTGTGTTTAAATTGGAAATACATTGATGTAATTGAAAAGATAATTATTTAGAAATAAATATATTTTATAGAAAATGATCACAACGGTTATAAACGTCTAGTTTATTTGAGATTTTAGAAATGGATTTGTAAATGTCATCATCATAGTAACAATACACAAGACTAGCGTGATTCTGTAGTCTGCCCATTGAAAGACTTGAACATCAGACCAATGATAACATACGTAAGAGTATATTGTACAGTTTACATTGTGTCTTGCGCGTTTCCAGCATGTGTTATGTTTAGTTGGTTTAATAATCCTTGGAACCTTGGAACGATATTGTAGTATTCCTACCATCGCGGACAAAACGTTTTCACAATAAGATGCATGGTTGAACACATGCAGAAGTATCTCTTCAGTGAAATATTTCTTGACAGTAGTAACAGAAGCTTTGAAATACAAAATATTTTGTAAAATGCTTTAGGCTACTGCAACGCGGGATTGCGCGGCACATTGCTAAATATGCAAACTTTAACTGGACATCCAAGTTGAAGCTTATTGTAAGTAATCAAGGGATGCTTAAACTATCGGAAAACAACTTCTCAGATTATTTTAAGCACAACGATAGTACAAACCTACAGATATGTTAAATATTCTTTAAGGATTTATTTGCATGCACATGCACAAGGGCTCTTCACTCACCGGCGAAATTTTGTACCTGCTTGATTCACGAACAGGGAAACAATGTGTGAGTCGAAAGCAATTCAGCGTAAATACGCAGGACAGGAGGAGAGAGGTACGCATCATCACCCTCATCACTATCATAATGATCGTTATCTGAACTGCTGGAAAATTACGAACAGGTGGGCCACTGATTTATCTCGCTAGGCGAGAACGACGGCGTGATGGCCTCTTATATAAGTTTGTTTGCTTTGTTCTCTCTTTCATTCTCATACACATTTTTATAGCCTGGAGTGATAATACTAACCGTTACCACGTGACTCTTAACCCTTTTTCTGCTGTGTAAACATTGATCAAAAACACATTTCCATTTTGAGGGGAATGTACATGAACTCCTCTCATTCAGATATGAGAATGAATATAACTCAAGATTCTTACCGTATAACACAAGCAAAACAATTTAGTTAAAATTTTATTTAAATGTAGGCTAATATTATCTACTCAACAGCCTATAGGGGAGAGTGGGGTAAGATGAGCCATGGGGTAAGTTGACACACCCTGTATCTAGTCAAATGCGCCTAAATTTTCTATGCCTACAAATTTAGGAAGAGCACTTAATTTCACTATGGCTGTGATGGCTGAGAACATGTGGGGAAAGTGGTAAGCAATCTTTTGATAACAAATATGTTTTTTGTTGTTGAAAGTTTTTTTCCCCCTCATTCCTTATTGAATCTTGTGTCAAAGCATATTTACAAAGTGTTAAACTTATCTAGGATAACTGTTTTTGTATTGCTAAAGTATAATAATGTGAAAACATAAGGGAAAAGTTAACTCAGCTTTTTTTGTGAGTTTTTTGTTTGTTTCGTTCACTAATTTAAAGACACACCATAATCTCTCCTTTTGAATGCCTGAGGCAAGCAGACAATTAGCCTTCAAAAAGACTTAAATGGGAGTTTTTTTTTGTGGCAATCTCACTTCTAGGCTAATGATGCACATTGACAATGGATAGATAGCAGTTACAGTAGTAGTCATTCATATTTTGTGATCTTGTTGTGATTGAGGATCATCTGCATCCTTTTGTTTTATGTTAGGCTCAATCAGCCCAAATATTTTAATATTGTTTGTCATTTGAAAGTTTGTGAAATGTACAAAAATGTCTATTTATGTATGAGTGTTGACATATTTGTGTGTTTACATGTTTTATTGTTTTTATGTGTATCATCTCTCTTTATAATACCTCAAGTAAAAATTTCTGTCAAGTTTGTTGGCCGCACTAAAGAATCGGCTACATCAGTTAGCCAAAACAGCATTTTGCACTATGCTCAGTTATGGGTTCATTTCCGACTCTCCTATCAAAACACATAGCTGCTCGTTTAATGTAAAGCAGACCCTTTGACTGTAAACGCAGCCCATGCCCAAATGCCTAATTTCACGGGCTGGATAGAAGACTTGAAGCAGGTCCCCATAGGGAACCTTTAGCCTCATTGTTTCTCCTTCAGTATGACCCAGCCTGACCCCAAGTGGGAATAACCATAACAAAGAGGCTAAAGTTTGTGTGATCCCCACTGGGCAAAAAAATAAATGTGGCTGTCATTTATATTTATTTAATTATCCTAATTATTCTCAAATGTATAGGTTTTGTTGAAAATAAGTGACCAAAAATGTATTTCCCGTAATCCATACATTTTCTCATCTTTTGAAATTTTTTATTTACATTTGACCATTTAACAAATATTCACACACAAGTACAATTATACGCACAGAGGCTGAGACCTTTGTTCTTACAGTAAATTGTGATATTAATTCAGCCTGTTGTGATGAGTAGGTGTTCAATTTATCATATAGTGACACAGGTGTCAGGGATCAGTGTTTGTATGCTATGTGTATATGCATGCATGTATATTTCATTTGTGTGTGCAGACTACTGAGACTAGGTAGACACACACTTGTGAGATAGGCTAATCGCTTTTGACTTTACAGAGACAGCATTACTATGGACATACCCCAAGGATTCAATGGTAAAAAAAAACTAACACAGAGTTTAGTGTCCATTATAATTATGAGTCTTCCTAATGAGCCAAGATTAATAGCATATAGGTATGGTGTGACCTTTGCACTGTGAAAAGCCCACTCAAAAAAAGAATAAGACCGACACATCAACTGTAAATCAATGCTAAATCAATGTGAGTGATAGTTTAATCAAATAATGGTGACCAGCAACGACAGCAGGTTCACTGAACTTACACTGAACTGTCGCAATCACTTACAAATCATTTGAAGGGGAGGGACTTTTTGAAACATAAAGGACACTGCACTCGGGTGGAGTGGAAAAGAAAATAACATCTGTAACTTCCAAGACAATGGAGCTGTACCTTGACCTACATTCTCAGCCATGTCGTTCTGTTTTTCTGTTTGCCAAAATAGCTGATATACCGTTCGACTACAAGTTTGTCGATCTTGCCTCAGGTAGGTGCAGTATTTTGTTTTGATGTTTTATTTTATTAAACTACCATGTAAACAGTGCACTCATGCAAAAGAGAGATAATCTCAGTCAGTCAACCCTGTACAAGTAAAATAAATATATAAAGCCTCTTAACTACCGATGTTAATAATTTAAAACAAGATGCCTGCTCTATCCATGTGTTTATTCCCCAAACATAAATAGTTAACTTTTAGCCTTTCTTAAAAATCTTCTCACAAGTTTAGAAACGCAGCCAAACTTTGAACTTGTAGCCTTACCATGCAATACCACACTGCTTCAAGTGGGTTAACACACGACCTTTGGTAAAATGAAAGAAATTACTGATAATGCATCACTGTTGCTTTCTGTTGTGAACTTTAGCCTGTATAGATTTTTTTCAATTAAGGTTATACTTTTTCTGAAGCATCCATATTCATATATAGGTGTGTGTGCGTATGTGTGTGTGTGTGTGTGTGTGTGTGTGTGTGTGTGTGTGTGTGTGTGTGTGTGTGTGTGTGTGTGTGTGTGTGTGTGTGTTTGTCACAGGCCAGCAACATGGGGAAGACTTTGGCAAGATCAGTCTGTTGAGAAAGGTCCCTGTCATGAAAAATGGAGACTTTATTCTTACAGAAAGGTACGGAATTACAGAATAGAACAATCTAATAAATAAATATAGAAAGTATTGATTACAGTATAGGCTGCACTTTGTTCCTTTTGGAAAGGGTCTTTATTTCAGCTTTTTTCCTAATGTTGCAGTGTTGCAATCCTAAAGTATATGGCAGAAAAATGTGCTTCTTCAGTGCCCGACCACTGGTATCCTCCAGGAGACTTGCAGAAGCGAGCGCGCATTAACGAGTACCTTGCCTGGCAACACGCAGCCATGAGAGCCCATGGGTCAAAGGTGTTTTGGTTCAGGGTACGAACGCTGAAATTTGGGCATGTGACGGCCAAATTGGTTTGAACTGTTTAATACGTTAGAAAACTAAACAAGTCAATCAATCTATTTGCATTTTGTACATTTAGGCGGTAATTCCACTTATAACTGGTTCACAAGTTCCCAAAGAAAAGATGGACTCTGCTTTGGAGGACCTGACACAAACTCTGAAGATTTTTGAGGAAAAGTTCCTTCAAGACAGACCCTTCATAATTGGGAAGAAAATCTCTCTTGCTGATCTGGTGGCTATAGTTGAGATTATGCAAGTAAGGTCAAAATGTTGATATTAAAAATGTTATTTCATCAGATGTGGTCTGCAGGTTACCTTTTCTAAGATGTGCTTTTTTATGTGTAAATGTTTTGCAGCCTGTTGGTACTGGCCTGGATGTGTTTGAGGGCAGGCCTACTCTGAGTGCCTGGCGAGACCGAGTGAAGAAGGAGATTGGTGAGGATCTGTTTGACGAAGCTCATCAGACTATCATGCATGTGGATAGCCTGTCACAGACATTTGAGAATAATGGCATGCCGGACTTTTTCAAGTCTCATTTAAAAAAAATGTTCAACTGACCATATAGTATGTGATCAAAGAGTACTGTTTGTTATAGTTCTGTATCATTTGTTTCCCATGGCGATGATTGTATTTGCTTTAAAACAAATGAAACTTGCAGAAACAATTGTGTATTTTTGTTTATTGTATAATTAACTTGTTGTATCTTTATAACAAACACATATTAACTCTATATGATTCAAATAATTATTCACAGAAAACTGCGTTTTTGTGATCAAGGTCATAAAATGTACAATAATAGGCACGGCACTACCAGTATCAAGCCACTCACAATGTCAATTTCATGAAACAAGAAAGACCATAATGTTCCAAGAGTAGTTGTCATTGCAATAACAAAACCAAAAAAAAAGTGAGTGTTATTCAAAATGGCAGCAAAGAGATTATAAATCGATAAAAATAATTAATAATAAATAAAATAAAACCCCACAACTAATAAATCAAACACTCAAAGTGTTTCTCCACTTTTTTCATCAACACCTTTGGTTGACGCATTTGATTCTTTTTCACTACAGAAAAGAGCCCAAATTTTTTCCCTGAGATACTTATTAGAAATAGTCAGCAGAATAGCAGATGCTATGCAATAGAAAGAGTAACCAACAATCAAACAGTTTGGACTCGGTACCTCACCAAAGAGTGCCTTGAGATAATATAGGCTGATGGTGAGCAAGGTTGCCAAGTAGACACCTACTAGTGCTACAGTTAGCTTGCACACCAGTAGGTAGGACGCTGCACTCTGGAACTCATTTTGGTTCTTCCTCATGGACAAGGTGTGTTTGCAGAGATGGACGACAAGCCTGAGAGAGCTGGAAAGCATGAACATCATAGGAAATGGAACGAGATAGAAGATGAAGGTCAACACATACAAGTCTATGTTGATCCAGTCTGGAAACACACTTGTCTTGTAAGCACAGGTGGCGTTCTCTGTGGCAGGCAAGGCAAGTGATTCATTTTTATAACGAAGTAAGAAGAAAGGGGTGAACATCACACAGGAGTTCAAGACGGTCATCACAAGTACCCCATTAATGATGGTCGAGATGTTGGTCTTCAGCTTACTGAACAGTTCAGATGAAAAGTTTACCACCTTCACGCAGTAGAGGACGCTGAGCCAGGCAATGGACCAGAAGCTCACACTGCTGCTGAACAGCCACAGGTAAAGGACAGTCCGAAATAGCAGAGGTAAGGTCGGAGCACAGAATACGAGAACAGATGCGTAGATTCCAATGGCAAAGGTGGTGACGTGCAGGAATATGTTGGCGAAGGAGATGAGGCTGAGGATTAGCCCCACAGTCTGAAGTCCAGAGTTCCACTGTTGAACCAGGCTGGCGATCAGGTTAAAGGCATTCCACAGCACTCCTACAACAACAAGGAAGGACGTGCCATACAGCCTCAAGACAGTATCCATTGTAAACACTAAGAGATAAAGATTCCAGCTAAATACCTCCTGGTTTGGCAGTTGAATGATCTCAACACCACATATTATAGAGGAAATTAGAGTGTATGCAAATAATGATTTTGCTAGTCATCATGATGTAAACAATAGTCAACGTTAATCGCTTTTACGTCGTAATCAATATTTGACTGCAGAAACTAATTTGAAAAACCAAATGAGGCATTATAAAATTAAAATGGGATGGTCACAGCCTCATCTAAGAAATATGTATTTTTAAATCAATGTAAAATAGTTTCAGGACAAGGAATAGTTACTTAATCATTTTTAATACAAAATATTAATAATAATCAAGGTTTATCCTGTATATTTTAGAACGACATGACTCATTTGTAAAAGGCAACTGGTTTCTGTGGAGTATGAGGTATGCACAAATCCTGTTTCCATGCTTGTTGTTGTTGTTGTTGCTTGCTACCAATCACTCCCACGTGAATATAAACGTTCAACCTTCAGTCTCCATTCAGTTATGTCGATTTTAGGCTATTTTAGCATAGAGTAAATTTCGTATTATAAGCCAACTGCAGAATTTGCATTTTCCTTTCTATATTCTGACGTGCAACTTACTTTCTGCTGCACCAGCGCGCGTGCCACTTTCCCCAATTATGTAGACGCACTAAATGTTTTTCACAAACAATATTTTGTTTGCAGACCAGACAGTAATTAGCTCAGCTTCACAAACTGTCTGATGTTTTGCCTGACTTAAATTATCTAGTTTGACTATTCAAATTCATTAAGAAAGCATGTATTCAACTTGTTTCACGAAAATTATGTGACAATGAGTTTCCGATACTGTAACATTTTAAATTCCTTCTTAGATTCCTAATGAACTTGATATATGGAGAAAACATAATCATATCGATATAACAGCAAATGTATCAATTTAAATAAAACAAAGATTGTTTTAAGTTTCATGCACAAACCATTCGCTCATCTAAAGTCAACATTTCAGTTACTATCCCATACCGCCATCTAGAGTATATACAACGTCAGTAACCTACAGAAATTTGATTTAGGCATACATTAATATAATATCTTTTAATATTAATTGTAATAAATACTGCATGCATAGCATTCAAATATCCGTATTCAACATATGTACAGTGTTTGACAGAAATGATGCCTACGTTGTGCATGACATTTTGCACATAAATGAACAAAGAGACGCCTTTGTGAATTCCTCTTTGGGTGGGCAACGAGCAAGGCCGAGGAAAAAACTGTTGGCAAGGATGGAAGTGAAACAGCTGCAAGAACGCTAGACATGTGACTCCCACAGGAAGAAGATTCAAAAAAGAGTATATCAATTCGCTCCATTGTACAACATGACTTGTAAACTTCTAAACCTATGCGAGTATGAAACAAATAAACTTGTGAGAATTAAAAGCGTTCGGCTTGGATCGCTCAAATGGACACTGAATAGCGTTATATTGATTTTTATCTGGTGAGTAGTTTACTGATCCCGACTGAGACAGAGTGAACGCCTTAGCACTTTTGTTTCTACAATATTTACTGTAGGCCTGACAAAATCACAATGCAGTTTGTCTCTGTTCATATTTGCATTTGCATTAACCTTTGGAGACTTAACATTTAATTTTGCCTCACAACATTTGATTTTTATTTCTCCTATTGAATCTTTTTCAATCTTTTTCTGCAGCATCATGATGCTCTGGAATAGGAATTATCAAGAATTTGACTATGTAGTCAGTTCTGTGACCACTAAGGTGAAGGGGGTAGCTTTGACCAATTTACCAGATGTGGGCGACATAGTATGGGATGTTGTGGATTACAGTGGACCATCACAGGTTGGGTAATTATAGGGATAAGTTTGTTAAGATATGATAAACTGTGGATCAGATGTTTGATTAGGACTGATTAACTATTTATTTTTTTAGGGAAAAAACTCTTTCTTCGTGATGACCAATGTTATTGTTACAAAGAGCCAAAAGCAAGAAAAATGTCCTGAGGTAAGACAATACATACTGCATCTTTTGTCTGTATTAAACATTACTAATCTAAAGGTCTTGAATTATAGGTGCCTCCCTATGGAAAAGTCTGTTACTCAACTAAAGACTGCGAAAAGGGGAAGTGGGACGAGGACCGCCATGGTATAGCAACTTTTCTTGGTGGATCTCGAAACCTATGAGACAGGATACTCTGTTGGCTTATTATCACCCAGTAGTCACCACCTTCTCTCACATAGACTACAGGAATTTCTCTATGTTATCTTATAAATTCAGGCTGTCAGTATGAACTCACTAGTCCTCAGTAGACTACAGCTAACTTGTACACATGATAATTTATCGATCTACTAAGGGTTTATAATACAAGTCATCGCATGAAAAAACAGTGTGTATTTCCTTTCATTTAAGGGATTCAGACTGGTGCATGTGTGAAATATGATGTCACAAGAAAGACCTGTGAGGTGTCGGCATGGTGTCCCATCGAGTCAAAGAAAAAACCTCCAAAGTAAAATGTCCCCTCACTGAAGTGTCCCTTTCTTGCCGACCACATTAGCTTCAAATGTTGTACTTATTATCTTCAGTGGTTACACATTTGCCCCCTTAACGCTATAATATGATGTTATTTCATCTTACATAGGGAAGTTGGCATGAACTACAGTCATAGTGTAATTGTGGAAGTTTGTCTTGCTAGTTCAATAGTTACACAACTTTCAAAAAAATTTTATCACAATCCCAGGTCTTTTTTTCATATAGGCCTGCTCTTTTGGCTGCAGCTGAAAACTTCACAGTCCTTATAAAAAACAACATCAGATTCCCTGCCTTTAACTTTATAACGTGAGCCTTCTACATTGTCTATCATATGATACCACATGGCACATTATGGTCACATGTGAATGTGTTAACATACTGTTTACTCATGTAGAAATACGTGTGTGTGTGTATATATATATATATATATATATATATATATATATATATATATATATATATACATGGTATATATTGTGTACTAAACTTATACACACTGCCATTACATATTTCTCAGAAGGAATATCCTTCCTGAAATGAATGACAGTTTTTTGAAGACCTGCCAGAGGAAAAAAAACACCCTATGTCCTATCTTTCGCCTGGGGGACATAGTTCGGGAGAGCAGAGAAAAATTTTCAGAAATGGCTGTAGAGGTATGCTTGTAGGTTGAGAGTTTTATCTAAATCAATACAGGCTTCTAATTTTAAAACTACTTCATTAAAGCTATATAATTTAAGCCATGCAGTTTGATCCATTCCATGTCACATAATTTATATGGCAAAAATATAAATGTCTTATTTCTCAATCAACACTTGAGATTGGCTTTGCTTTATGTGTATTGTTGTATTTGTTTATTTGTTTTATGTGAGGAAAGTTAATTGACCCATCCCACTATCCTCTCTGACTATAGGGAGGAGTCATAGGTATCCAAATTAACTGGGACTGCAATCTGGACCCTTTTGCACAGAGGTGTCTGCCCAAATATTCCTTCCGTCGTCTGGATGAGAAAGAGAGCAACCGGACGCTTTACCCTGGCCTCAACTTTAGGTGAAAGCGGATTGTCATAGCAAAGGTCATAAAGGGCAAAGGTCATGAGCACTCATACTTTTATAGAACAATATGATTACTATATTTTAACGTCTTAAGATTCCTGTTTAAACAAAGCCAGATTTTTTTTGAATGGATGTTTGAAGCTCATAAAAAAACATTTGTTGTGATTATGTACATTTACTTGTTACAAGGTAATAACCAGTTATATTGACAGGTTTGCAAGATATCACTCAGAAAAAGGAGTTGAGGAACGCACACTGTTCAAAGCATTTGGGATACGGTTTGATGTCATGGTGTTTGGAAAGGTTTGTATATTCCAGTGAATCACATTTTAATCACTTTTTACAATAACAAATTATGTATTTTTTTAAATTGTAGTATTATGCATACCTATGTATATATAAAGCATTAATTTACTAATAATACATTTCTTATAATATATTCTGTTCAGGCTGGAAAGTTCAGCTTTTTTCAACTTATCATCTACATTGGATCAACTCTTTCTTACTATGCATTGGTGAGAGTTTATCACATTTATCAATAGTCCAGCATAACATACACATACAGTATGATATTTCTTAATAGCATCGGTTAAGGACAAAACGGTATACTTTTCTTCCCAGACCACAATCTGTATTGACTTGCTGATTGGGACTTGGCTGAATTACTCGGAGAAAAAGGTGGAGTCTGTTCAAGATAAACAACGGGTAATGATCCTAATTATAAGCCTTAAAGATATAGGGCCTGCTTAATATTCTACTAGCACAAACACAGTTATGTAGTATAGCATTGCATTCAAACATGACAGGAAGCGACGTCACGTATTTATCTATTTCATGATTCTTTATCTCACATGATAGCTCACCTCGCACTATATCAACACCAGGGACATTTTCTTATTCACTCAGTGAACAAAGCATTACTGTTTATGATTGTTACCATTGTACTGTTCTCCAATGGCCGTTTGGCTTTGCAGTATGTCAGAGCTCTCCTTGCATTACACATACATTTTTGCTAAGCTGTTGTGTTTGTTGCTCAGTGCACAATGACTAAGAAGTGAAAAAGTTCCTAGGAATGAAACATGGTAAAGAAAGCTGATTCTGATTACTGATGAGGAATTCGACAAGAAATCCATTAGCTTAATATGTAATATTCTGATTGTCTGCATGTTGAAAGCAATTGTGTGGCAGGTATTTGAACAATAGGTATATTCTTCTCTTTTCCAGTGCATTCTCTGTGTCTCGTTTGTGGATGAGAACCACATAAGATTGGTGAAAAAGTCGCAAAGGAAAAGTTTACAAAGCATCAAGCCCATCTATATTCAACCCAGCAAGGTCAGCTGTTTGCATTTTTTTCCCCAAAAATATATTTTTTATTTGGGGAGTGGGGTTCACGGTAAAATACTTTGCCATCACTCGCAGGAGAATACAGGTCACCTGAAAGCCATGGTTGGACTACTGCAGCGGGGGCCTGCAACAGACAAGCATCCCCAGCCAGCAGCCCGCATTCCTAGCCGCCAAGCCTGGTGTCTGTGTGGCTGTTGTGGGTCCTCTACCTATCCCCAAGAGCAGCTGTGCTGTAGGCAGAGCAATGGACGCTGTATCACCACTTCCCCTCTATTTGAGCAGCTGGTACTGAGCCAGTCCATACTTGAAGTAGTTCTGCTGTACAGGGAGCCTCTCAGTGAGCTGGCGGAGGAGGGGAGACCCTCCTTCTTGCGCCACTGTGCCTACAGTCAGTACATCAGCTGGAGGTTTGGGGCTCCACCTACAGACACCCATCCTGTCATCCCCAGTTGTTGTGTGTGGAGAATCAGGGAGGAGTACCCAAGCCCTGATGGACAATACAAAGGGTTTATGCCGTCCATGCTGACATACTCTAAGCTAAAGGATGGCTTTAAATGAAATGTCACAGTGTCAATCGGTTGGAATGTCCCAACTGCGACTGGAAATGGTTATGTACAATACATTGATACAAATGGTTCATTTTAATGTTGGAGATATAGCATGTGTATGCATATTTACCTTTAGAACCAGAACTAACATTCTCAGCTGAAGCTTTCCTTTTGGAAATAACTCCATAGTATTGGGGAACTGTAAGGGGACAAAACATATGAAATTACGGGTGCTAAAAGTTGTTTATATGTATACTGTATTGCATCATTACTAACAACCTTTTTACAACTTAAAAAAATATGTGTATTAAATAACGAGGACCATTTGACATCTTACACACTATTATACTTAAGCTATGATCTCTAAGCTTAACAAGGTGCAGTTGTCATAAACCCTAGATGATTTGAGTATCTTACCTGATAGGGAAACAGGGCTAGTATGTTTAAACGCCATACACCTTGCATACTGTTTTAAATTTTCTTCTACATAGAAGAACCATCCAGCAATGGCACCAGACACAGGCTGTTGTCAGAGCTGTTTTAACTGTTTCTTTAACTACGAAACTCCTGTAACTCTGGTAATTCAGAGCAAACGAGTCGGAGCTGTCTTTAGATTTATACAGATTCTGGTCCTCTTTTATGTGTTTGGGTAAGTTAACTTTACAAATGGAAAAGGGCACGCTTTCTTCACATTGATTTTTTGTTTTTGCGGTACACTCTTTGTTGACCAATTTATTAGTTTCACATTTTATTTTACTCATGTTGATGGAACACTTTTAGCACTTATTTTTTATGAATGTTATTTCTTACTGTCCTACCTGCTAGATATGTATGCGTGACACAGAAGGCCTACCAGGAGACAGAATCTGTGATCAGCAGTGTCATTACCAAGGTTAAAGGCAATGCATTCACTAACACCTCTGACTTGGGCCCTCATGTTTGGGATGTGGCTGATTACGTTATCCCCCCTCAGGTAATAAAACGTACTTTACATGCATTAATACAGACTCTTCTTATTTGACTGACGATATGATGATGAGGAACACTAATGTAAAACATTTATTTTTTCGTTTTTCCGACAAAGAGTCAAAACTCCTTCTTTGTCTTGACTAATATGGTGGTCACACCTAACCAAACTGAATCACGCTGTCCTGAGGTTAGTTTCTACTCGCTGTATGCTCTCTTATTTTGGTAGTCCTAAAGAACATTTCTATTATGGAGCTGTCTTTCAATCAAATAATATTCAGAAATTATATGGTTTTTACTCTAGTGTTATTGACTTACAAGTGACATAGCTACATCATTAGCCATTCATTTGTTACGTGAATACTATCAATCATAGACATGATTCAGTGACACTGTTATTCAGGCCCCACTGTCATTTAGCCATTCAAATGTTGAAATTGTATATCCCTTCTCAAGCTTCCCAACCCATCCACTATTTGCATGGAAGACTGTGACTGCACTGAAGGATACAATGATCCTCGTGGCAATGGTAGGGTTTCCATGTTACCGTATTTTAAATGATCTGTCTCTTACTAATTGCAATTTCACTAATTGCTAATTATTTGCCTCTTAGCTTCAATCATAGCCCAATTTGACTTCATCAATTTATTTATATTTTACAATATTTTATTTTTCAAAAGCACTCTCAATGTTCATGTAAAACAAACATCCAATTTCTTTTGTTAAGGAATCCATACAGGATTATGTGTAAATTACTCAGATACCATCAAGACCTGTGAGGTACTATCTTGGTGTCCTCTGCAAAATGATTCTACACTACCAAAGTACGCATATTTATACATTATTTACGTACCACAGAATATTTGTTTGGTCCTATGCCAAAAGCAACATATCACATTGATTGAATCTCATAGATATGCCATGCTGGCAGAAGCAGAAGAGTTTATCGTGTTGATCAAAAACAGTGTGACATACCCCAAATTCAAGTATAGCAGGTTAGTGGTAACAAACCCTAATTCAATAGACCTATAATTGATGAACAATAGATGAAAAGCGTATTATAACCTAGAATCATTTTCTCTTCCTCATGTATGACAGTCACAGTACTCAACCTCCTCTGTGTCCTTTTCAGAAGAAACATTCTGCCAGACATTAATTCCACATACTTGAAGCATTGTGAATTTAATCGGACAACTGACCCTCACTGTCCTATATTTCGTCTCAAACACATGATCTCTGAGGCTGGTGAGGACTTTCAGGCCATGGCTGTAAAGGTATTTTGATATCAATCGTCTTTTACTTCAAGCTGTTTGATGGTAACTCAGTATTTTGGATCAATAATTGAAGTGTTCATTAATTAAACACAGAATGAAATGTTTGTGTGTGAAGGGTGGCATCCTGGGTATTCTGATTGACTGGACCTGTGACCTTGACCCATGGGCAGGCCCCTGCTATCCAAAGTACATCTTCCGGAGGCTAGACAACAAATCCCCTGAGAACAACATTGCCCCTGGATATAACTTTAGGTGAGATTACTTTACACATTTTATTTATTTCAAAGAATGAAGTTCTGACGTTGTTGTTTCAACAGGTTTGCCAAATTTTACAAAACCAACAATGGTGAGGAAACAAGAACTTTTGTAAAAGGATACGGAATTCGCTTTGATGTTATTGTATTTGGAAAGGTGAGGCACTGGAAAAACATTTGTTCACTATACACTATAAAATGTATGTATTACACAAATAATATTTAAACCATATTTAGTTAAATTGTAAGAATGCAAATCAAAATGCAAAACAATTCAGATCATGTTTTCTGCACATCCATTTTACATCTGATCTTTCAGGCAGGTAAATTTAGTATTGTATCAACTGTAGTGAACCTTGGAGCAACACTATCATTCCTGAATTTGGTAAAAACTTTTATATGTTATAAAGTTAAATTTGCAGTGGTGCTTCTAACTTCAACATGCCTGTGGCTAACTGTTATATTTTGTAGAGTGAAAAATTGTATTGTCTTCTAACAGGTGCATGTGGTTACTGACTGGATAATGTTGACTTTCATGAAAAATAAAGATATCTACAGTAAACGCAAATTTACCCACCTAAGTGACAGTGATGCCACTGGTAGTGAATCTGTGAGTAAATAATAATAATAATAATAATAATAATAATAATAATAATAATAATAATAATAATGTTACATTTAATTTATGGGCGCCTTTAGATACTCAAGGTCACACTGTACATGGCATAGAATATACAGAAAACAGTTAAAAGTACAATATACAATTTAAAATGCAGTAAACATGGACAGACACAGGGGTATTGAGGTAGGAAACCTCAAGGAACATCACAAGAGGGCAGGGGTGGCCTATATAACAAAGTGTCAGGCAGAAGTTTAAATCTTTGAGTTTTGAGGTGTTTAAATATTGTCATACATAGTGTCAGACTGATTTATTAATTGTTCATACTCAGTTCTCAATAGTGTCTAATACCAATATGATTATCTGATAAACTTTTCTCATGCTCTTTGTTTAAACAGCTATCTTTGGACACTACGTATGGAACCCAGTAATTTGGACCTAAAATGATTAAATGAATGTGTAAAGTTTATACATAGATCCTAATTAATAATAATTTGTTATAATTTGCGCAAATGTAAATTTGCAAATAAAAACATTCAACAGTACCATTGGGCTTGGTGTTGCAGTAGCCTAATTTTTTATACTTTGAATATTTTTCCTTCCTTTTAAGCTAATATAATAGAAGAAAAATCTTGAAACTATTTGAAACTATTAAAAAGCAATTCAGTGAGCAACTATGTTCGGAATAATTTTCTGTTGCGCTTAAATTGAACATTACCTTAGCACGAAAAATGTACGTCTGGCTAAGCGACGCTATTATTCGCTATTAATTTAACTATGGTTGAATTATTCCCGTTTCAGTCCAGACTCCAGTCTCGACTCAACCTTTCTCAAATCAAGTCTTACATGTGGGGGCAGTATACTTGCTTAGTGAGTCAAATCACGTTGAACGATTCCTTCTTTGCTTGTCGTTGAAGGTTCTTGTCGTTCACTAGTCACTCCCTAGATACACAACAGACACCTCCCTTGTGCTAGCTAGTAAGCTTCCATACTAGGCTTAGTAGATAACCAAAGTAAGTCGCAACATTTATATTAACTGGACAGTCAACACAATATAAGATTATAGTTTAAAAAAATCGGACCAGTCCACAGCAGGTAAAGCTAACTTTATCAACCAAGAACTGAGTTCACTTTCGTGGCTAGTTAGGATAACTACACTACTGCTATCAGTTAGCTCAACTAGCTAACGGTCGTTCGTTAACAAGCTGGCGACGTCGCTTCTAACGTTGGCTAAACTAGCATGCCGTCCAATGTGCATTGGCTTTAGCTAAACAGACAACCGTTGGGTAAGCATTGAGTATAATCAATCGCACCCTGGATTGCAATCATTGTGTTCTAAGGCTGCCCACTAATGTTCAAGTATTCTGTCTTTAGTTGGTTTACTTAGCTAGCCAGCTATTAGTATTAGCATCCGTTTGATAAGATAGCGTTAGCTAAATTCGCGTTAAAGCTGTCTTGCCTCAACGGATAACGTTTCTTCACAATGACAGGTACGTGTCACTACTGGCACCGCCAGTCATCAATATAGCTAGCTATATAACATGTTTTGACTCTGAATGATTTAGCTAACTAATGATGTTTTGCCGTCTTTTACAGATGATGGCGTTCTGTTGAATGTACCTGTCATTAGGCAACTGTACCATTGGGACTGCGGATTAGCCTGCTCCAGAATGGTGCTAAAGTAAGATGACATTAATTTATTTAACAGTTAAACTTTAAATATGTAATTACAGTCATGCATATGTAGCCTACGATAATGTGGTGCTGTTTGTGTTAAATAATGACTATGTTTCTCTTTATCTTCATTCGGTTCTCAGTAACAGGCTATTCTTCCTCAACTGTTCAACTGTATTAGTAAAGACAGGATGTTTTGCACTCATATTTTTAGGTACCTTCACCCAGTCAGTGATGAAGAGTTTCAGACTGCGTGTTGGGATCTCAAACTCACGGAGAGTGTGTGGACTATCGACTTGGCGTACCTCATGTTCCAACTGGGAGTCAGACACCGCTTCTGCACCCAGACCCTGGGTGTTGATAAGGGCTTCAAAAATCAGGTATTGTGTACAAAAGCTGGCTAAAGGGCTGCCAAAATTCTTCAAAGTTGGTTATGTAATCAAGTAATTCATTTCTATAGAAATGCAAACCAGATGAGACTGTAAGCACCTGTCAGCTAATAATCACCTTTTGGCCATTGGTGGGATGTCTTTTCAATATAAGAGAAATAGGTTTTAATTTCTTCCCATCATTTTCTGTTTGCAGTCTTTTTACAAAAAGCATTTTGAAACTGAGGAAGACAGGGTGAACGAACTGTTCCTAAAAGCTGAAAGCAAGGGGGTTGTGGTGAAAAAATGGTAAGTCGTTTGCATGTATTCGATGAAAAGCAAAAGCACAGTGTACTGCTTACTCACAGTAGATTTGGTAGAACAACATCAGACTAGGAAGTCAATCATTTTTGCTTAAGACCTTTTTAAGTGCAGTTAATGCTTTAGCAAATGTACACTTCCTCAAGATGCATTTTTCAGAGTTGATCGATCATAATATTTAGATCTTACAGCAGAGCCGTACTGATGTGAATCTACCAGCTCACTTTACACACTTGTTTACAAAGTATTCATATGCGCTTTTGTAATCACCATGCATTAGAATAATAAAAAAAAGGCTGAAACTAACCATGTATCTTAATGTTCCCTTTAGCTCCGTGACAATTCAGGAAATCCAGGCTCATCTGGACCAGGGCCATGTTGCCATTGTGCTGGTTAACGCTGTGGTCTTGATGTGTGAACTCTGCGCTTCACCTGTCAAATACTGCTGTTTCCTCCCTGTGGGTCAGAAGTGTTTCTGCAGGAAGCCAGAATACCAAGGCCACTTTGTGGTTGTCTGTGGCTTCAACCAGAGCACTGGCTGCATCTTCTATAACAACCCTGCATATTCAGACCGTGAGTTAACCCCACCTTGAATACAACGATATACACAGACTAAACCTTTTTATGTAATTTTCTAATCTTTTTTAGCATCAGTTTTAAATGCCCCCTACTCTACATGCCTTGTTATTTCATGATTTCTATTTCCTTGTGATTGTGTTAGCATAATGTAACAGATAAACTCAAATAAAGTTGACATCTGTCCGATTTCTACTCTCTCAAATCCTAACTGGCTGGTGGGTTGTGTAGGATTACAGTATGCATGTAATTATAGCATTAATACTCTATCCAGTCAGCAAATTTAATATAATAGAGCTAGCCTTAATTCCCAGAGTCGTGCCCTCTATCATCACACTGTGTTGTTTTTACTGTGTGTAAATATTGTTTTGCTCAGCTTGTAGGTTAAAAGGCAGCCACACTTGACAAAAAGCTTTGAGATTAAATTAATGTGAAAGTGTTTTTGTTTTACAGGAGTGTGTTGCACCAGCATAACAAATTTTGAAGACGCTCGTCACAGTTATGGGACGGATGAAGATATTCTGTTTATCTTCAAAGATAGCTGATGGCTTATGGAGAATGATGATTCAGATGGACTTCTTTTCCCCACCCAATCTACACTGTGGTGACCAACCAGTAGATCTGCTGGTCCCCAGACGGGAGCTCATGGTTCGGCTTTAGCAAAGTATTACAGTTCTACTCTCCATTGCTAACATGGCTGATTAGTATTAGAATAGCAATGCTACGCCAAGTCACAAATCCAGTTTTCCCACATGTTGCGCTTAGCTATCAATGTGTGGAGGAATAACAAAAAGCAGGATTTCTGGTTATAAGCTCACATGATACATGTCCTCGTATAGTGGTTCAAAGTATTACCTCGCTACAGGTCATAGTTTGTGTGTTAGACGCAACATTCTGCAACACTAGAGTTTATGCTTGAAATGAACATCAACAATGCCTATGGTGGGGTTGTGAGTAGGGTTCTCCGTAAAGTGGGGCTCCTGGTTTAGTTGAATAAATAACTACATTTGACCATGTCTTATTGTTTAATTATAAATCAAATCAAACTGATTTCACTTGTGGAATTAAAAGCTTCTTTTTTTAACTACAAAGGAATACGGTGAAGTGCCGCTTGCCTGATTTGATACGGAATAGTGGGAGGAAAAGTGCACATTATCTAAGGGCTAATGAAATTGTTTTATTTGAGAAACCTATGTGATGTACATGTCTTAGGGGAATATTCATGACCCCCACTCAGTTAGGCTTATTTATTTTCTATATAATACTTACACTTTGGGGTTTCCAACCCTATATTGTCTATCTGAATCTTATTTAGTTATTTACTTAGTTACTTATCTTGTTTGTATATAGAGGGAATTAAGGGAGTATTTTTATGAAAGACTCAGGTAATAAGTTCTAATGCATTTTATGAGTGAACTAAATTAACCTTGTTAAAGGTGCATCTCTTAATGTAAGTACTAAACATTTAACTGATTGATGCCTTGCAGGTTTCTACTGAGAATCTTAATGAACTGCGCTAAAAAGTTAAGAATCACTTGTTAAATGTTTTAAACAACAAGCTTGTAGAGAATCTGGCCTTTTTTACATTTTCTTGTCATGAATAAATTGTTGCACTGTTTTTTGCTTTGTGGTTGGTGTAATTATTTAATGAATAGATTTCACCATTAAATCTGTATCCCAATCTATGAGAGAAATACCTGGTATTCCTAGTTGAGCATTTAGTCTTGACCAAATAAAATATTTAGAACGGCTCACTTTATTTTTTATACAAATAGTTACATTTACATTTATTATAAACTATTATCATTCAATTTACAAATTTGAACATATTCTTTGGGTTTGTCCATTGTCATATACATTTATGAATTATAATTTGACTGCATTTTAATTTTGCAAAGATTACTTTTATCCTTTACTCCTTTACTATGTTTGGCCTGAAGTCATGCTTGACAGCTTTGCTGAGCTCATCCGCATACTCAGCATACCTCCCAGTCATCTGCAGATAAAGTAACAACACTTCAATCATTGTATTGCATGTAGTAAAATAACATTAACATTAAGTCAAGTTTACCTTAAAACTCCACTTGTCGCTGATTTGTCGGTTCAGGTTGAGATCTAGTTCTGCTACTAGGAGTCCGTCACGGGTTCTGGAGAGCCCTAGTGAGCGACTGCCATCTGGCGCCGCCACATAACTGGACCCGTAGAAGTGGCCAAAATCTTGGTGCGCTGAAATGGTAAGGATGGTTGTAGCAAGTTCAATCTAAAAATAATAACTAGTCAACATAGATCAAATTAATAGTGTTAGTAGAACATGTAACACATCTCTTACCTTTTTTTCCATCACCCGAGGTAAACTCATTTTTGAAATGCTCCTGCATAAGATGGTAACAGACATCCTTAAAGATATTAGATCACAACCCACTACTGCAAAAATAATAAATATGATAGGTACATTGAAAAAAGGCGTCCTTAAGAGCTTACCGTTCCAACACGATTAATTCCGCAGGTAAAACAGTGATTTGCTATGGCTGCATTTCTGGCCTCAATGGGCCACATAGGCTCACTGAAATAAGCATGACAGTTAATAAAGTATAGTATAGTTTTAAGATAAATGCTAAATGCACACCACCGCACTTACCTAAGACCCCCAACAGTAGCAGAGGGGTTAAAGATGATTTCTGCTCCATTCATACTGTACATAAACCAGTTAAGAGGGTGATGGCGACCGTAGCAGATGTTCACAGCTATCTTTCCGTACTGAGTCTGGAACACAGTGTGGCCAGTGTCTCCCTCCATGTAATATGTGGACTGAGGGAAGAGGATGATAGGATGAAAAATCAGTGCAGAAAAACATCTCTTACATTGTGTTATTAAATTGATAATAATTAACTAATGAGGAATTATCGTACAGACATTTGTTTATTCTAATCGGAAGCACAATAGTGCACGGACAAGGACCTCAAATTCACCTCGTTGAAGTCTCCCACCCTGGGAATATGGTTCTTCCTGGTCTTGCCCAGCACGCTGCCTGAGTTGGATATTACTACTGCTGTATTCCACAGTGTGCTGTGCAATTCATCCCTCTCCAAGATTGGTGAGACTACCACCATGTTGTACTTTTTTGCAAGCTGATAATATTAACATTCTTTATTTCAGAAGGTGAACAGTTGTAAAGGATAAAGACAAACACTTGTTGACAAAACGTAAAGGTCTGGATGTGAGGAAATGGCAGTGATGATAACGAAGACTTTTTGTCACATTAAGGGCATCATGGGCATCATACTGATGTGTTTTTCATATTTCAATAACTATTCTGACAAATCTTTGTAGTCTCCTCAGGTATTACATTGTACGTATAGAGACAAGTAGTTATGGACTCTGTACTCTCACCTCTTGGCAGAAGCGTGTGGTGCATCCTTCTTCAGCAGACTCAGCAAACTCTGTCCATGGTTCTTTCTCCCGTGTACAGAAGGCAAAGGGCATTGCTGTAGATGTCACAAAAGAGTCAGCCTCAGTTATTTATAGATGCCTTTGTGCATATTTGAAGAGAAACAGATAATTGAATCACCACAAAAGTCCCATATAAATACTTTGAGTCAACAACAGTTTCACCCACTCCAGGCCTCTTGAAAGCAGAGGATGTTGACACCACACATGGCTGCTACAGCAGCCATTTCACTGATTCGTCTGTGGATGGCAGTGATCTGTGCAGCAATGAGACTCACATTTACAGATGACCAACATTGACTGCAATCCTAAATTATTGAAATACAATATTAAAGCGCAAGCTTACCTGATCCAGGACAGGAGCATCGGTTGGCAGAACAATGCTGTTCTGAATGAGCCCAACTCGGATGGTTCTGGGGGGTCTCAGTTGCTCCTGGGCAGCCTCAAACATGCATCCCTGCAATTCAAAGTCCCGCTCAGATGAAGTTGCCACAGCACATGCAGGGAGGTCTAACTTCCTAAAACAGAGCAATAGAATTTTGAAGTTGAATGCAATATTATATTATACTATCAGGTACTTTTGCATGATCTCATTGGGGGTTGTTTAAACTTAATTCTTCTTCTTCTCTTCTTCTTCTTCTTCTTATTATGATTATTATTATCATTATTATTATTATTATTATTATTATTATTATTATTATTATTATCATTATTATTATTATTATTATTATTATTAATAATAATAATAATAATAATCATAATAATAATCATAATAATCATAATGATAATAATAATAATAATGATAATAATAACGGTAATTATAATACATTTTTATTTGTATACAACTTTTCAAAACATATGTTATAAAGCCAATAAAGAAAATGCATTATTTATAAATTATAGTAGCCTATATATTTTACTATATTGTAATTTTTACAAAACGTTTTTTGCGGTATAGCTATATTACGTTTGCACATGAAGTCTGGGTAACAAGGACATCTGGAATTCTTTGGCCCATGGTCAAAGTCCAATGGTAATAATTTACTCGTTAATGTGTGCGAGAACTTCAGTGAGATAAAGAAAAAAGAAGTTGCATGGATTCATATGCCACATTTAAAAAACATGTTTCCAATCTCCTTTGCATGATAGAACATAGACATTTTGCATTTGAACAGTTTTCGTCGATTACCTCGGCTATTTCATGAACTCACTTTGTTTCTTTTCCAAACAAAATACGTTTGACTTCTTTCAATTCGTCCTTTGGAATATGATTCTCCAATGTTTTTTCCAAACTTTCAAACTCAGATCCCGACATTGTGAATCTGCAAATTTGATCTGTTGATTGTGTTTGTTTTTCTGTAAATCAAATCAACTGGCTTCGTGATATAAAAATAGTAAAGAGTAAGGTGTAGCGGTTCTGTTGTTCTGAGTAGAAAAGTGAATGTCTCGTTAAAGAGCACAAAGCCCCCCCCCCCCCCCCCCCCCCCCCCCTTCAAGATGTTATACAACACTCGTCTCTTTTGCGTGTTTCCTGTAACCTGTAAGCAGACTCAACTCACAATATTTAAAGAGTGAACAAAAAGGGAGGGGCACTGTTAGAGATAAATTGCGATGTTTATTTACACTTGAATGCAATTATGCCTAAACAAAAATGTAACCTAATTACTACTCACAAAACATGTAAAAGCAAGAACTTCTATCTAAATGTATTGTAGATTTTAGACCATGCACGAATCTTTGTGAAATCATAATTAAGTAGGGCAAACACGTCCATCCTAGAAAAAAAAGCATATAAAGGGGATTCTATAAAATTTGTGTGTGCATGACATCCATGTTCACGACAATCAGTAGGGTAGACATATTTTGTGTGAGATATGATCATTGCTTGACCGGATGGCTTTTCTTGTTTCCGACTGTGGTCTTGTTCCGGACTTGACTGACCGAGATATCTCTCTGAGGCCAACATTTTCTCTGTGAGCTTCCTTTTCGGTCCCGCTCCTTATCAGGGTTTGATAGCTGCCTGAGGACTTCTGACATGGACATTTTTAATAAATAAACATGGTTTATATACAACAAAGAATGTATATCATATATCAATATCATTGATGATTGATATTTGATCATTTACAATTGATTCAGTCATTAAGGGGATACATGTTACAAACAGTGATTATATTCAAAAGTTTTGCTTTTGGGAATAATAGAAGTTAGTTTAGGACATTCACAAACATTTTAAAATCAAATTGTTGAATGCATGTGTGGGATTACAAAAATCAGACAAAGGATGAATTTGATCATACTACAGGTTCTATTTTTATAAGTATCAGGGAACCTTGCAGTTGAAGCACATTATATACAATCCTCTCCATTCACAGCAGTGTCCATTATACATAGAAGCAGATGGAGGTCCTTCAATGTAT
Source organism: Galaxias olidus (assembly GCA_026901105.3). Classification (NCBI taxonomy): domain Eukaryota; kingdom Metazoa; phylum Chordata; class Actinopteri; order Galaxiiformes; family Galaxiidae; genus Galaxias; species Galaxias olidus. The sequence continues at coordinate 149,658 of JAPMUY010002353.1, read as the reverse complement.
GCTGTAAGTAACTATGTGTTTGTCAATGTTATTACCTGATAACTCGGGATGACTTTTGTTCATGTCCTTAAGCAGAGGTACATATTTGTGGCCTTCAGTCCCATCATCCCCTAAATAAAATTGAATATATTGAAGATTTAAACAGTTAAATTAAAAACACGGACAGTTAAATTAATTGTTCACCAATCCAACTTTAGTTGGGCCAGGTAAGTCGATAATTTAATAGAAATAAGATCCAATTCTTGATTGGGAAAATTATACACGTATACTAATGTTTATAATGACTCAAGGACTGTAATAATTTTTATCCTGTGTCTTTCACATATAAGTTTGAGATTCATATTAATAATGGAATTAAATTTGGGGAAAGCTCCAAAAAGGACAGTTTCCATATTCTCTGAGGTTCCTCAATTGCATTCGATTTTCAACACCATGCTTGCAATGTTGTAAATAAAAATAAGAAAAACCTAGAGCAAGAACTATTCTTTGCTTTACATACACTTTTTGTTCAACAGTTATCATCACAAATGACAAATTATGAGTCAACTCACTGCAGACCCTTAGAAGGACATAGCTCTGTCTCTCCTTCAGGAAGCCACTGGCCGGCTCAACACTGTTCTCTTTTCCACTGAGGTTCATCAACTCCCCTGACTTGTTCATCAAGTCAACACAGTCTGGGAAAAAGAACTGCTTTTGTCACATTCAAACTGTCCCATGATCATAACATATTTTCAGAAAACAATCGGCGGCTGAGGATTTATACTTACTCACTGGTAGTCATTTACTGGAATTCATAAGTGTATCAGAGATCATTTCAAATTATATGAGAATTAGAAGTCTACCTTTAATATCTACATCACAGCGCTCCTTCAAAGAATGGATGAAGTTAGTCACTCTGCAGCTCAGATTGAATAACTCTGTTCTGGAATCTGCTAATGCAAAATGTAATCATTAAATCAACAGTTTACACAAATTAAATAGAACATTCAGCAAGATTTTATACATTTATTATAGTTGTATTCCATTGTTATTGAGTGTTGAACAAGACATTATGCAAAGTCTTCACCAAACTACAGCAAATCTCATTGCATGTTATATTCTACATCTCGGTAGAGACCAGCATGCCAAGTAAACACAATCATATATCGTTGGGTTGCTTTTACTTACCTCCAAAAAGCACTGTGATAAACATTTCACCCCCTCTCTCTTTCTCTATTTGTGTAAAATACTCCAGGATGGATCCTCATATAGCCTGAGCCTTCATTGAGCTAAGGAAGTAAGGAATTTGTGCCAAATAGTAACACGATAGGGGGTGCTAAAGCAATGTTGTTGACTACACTCATACTTAGTGACAAAGCTTCAGTAAGGAGAGGCCATTGTGAATAAACATCTACAGTTTCTCTGAACCAACATACAGTTAAGTATGTTATCTGATTTCCGTCTGAAAACTAGAGCTGTTTTAGAAACTTGACTATTTGGAAAAGTTTCAGGGATGGCAAAAATGTTGTTCACCCTTTGTTCTCTTTCTCTCCTTTTGTTTTGACAGGAGCTTTTACAAGAGACTCCCCTTGTTTGTATCCATGGAGTTTGCACACATACAAACAGGCTCTTTACAACAACTTCTTGAACAGACAAGTTAGAGTGAGCTATAACAAGGGGGTGTTAAACAAATTTTATTGTTAGCCTACCACTGGCTGGCATGAATAACCAGACAGGTCAGACACCAAGCAGCAATGCTATTTTCCCCCTGGGTTGCTCTATAACAAATATAAATGGCAGATAATTCAAGGAACTGTCGAAATACATTCATTTTCACCCTTTTTCTGTAGAATATTACGTACACAGCCTGTGAGCAATTTTTTTTAACTGCACAAAAACCAACAAATATCTATAAATGTGAATAGATATTTTTGAAATACAGAGAGTAGTAGGATACAAAGTGTGAGGTCTCCTTGGGGTATTTTTAAAAAGCATTAAAAGTAAATAAGGAAGCTGTCCAAAAGCAGCAAGCTATGTGGCCTGTAATTTGGATTAACACATGGGGATTACAATCAAATCTGGGAAAATAGTCCCACAAATAGCCTGCAGTTGTTATATTCATAGTTATTCAGTTTTTTTCCTCACAAATATTTATTGTGTGATAAAATTTGTCACAACAATCAACATATATAATATTATATATTATATAATTTATTTTGACACCATTGTATGTCCAAATAGCACATGACATGTAGTGAGGATGCTCTTCAAAGTAAAAAAGATATGAATATGCATATTTACTTTAGAATCGTGCTCACTCAGTTTTGGGTTGTGCTTAGCCTCATAATTCATGGAAAATAAAAGTGTTGGTGTTTCAAATCAAGCAATCACGCAGATATAAAGCATGAGAATAGAACTGTAACCACAAAAAAAAACTAAATAGAATCCAGAAATTCTTAAGAAATACTGATTCTGTTTTAAATAAAAGATTTGAAAGAAAAAAAGCTTTTGAAGCATTGAACTACAATCGAATTGCTCTCAGAGCAGACCTTAATTCCTTTCCAAAGTGCAATATTCTATGGATCATTTGTGAATACTTCACACTCTATACACAAGTATATATGTGTCAGGACACATTGGCTACTTCCGTGAGGCAGGTGTTCTTCTTGTATAATAGGGATGTGCCCTGAGCTGGACAGACATCCTGCCTGTCTTTTCCCTCTTGCACCTCGGCCACTGCACAGCCTAGTTGCTGTCCTTCATGCTGTGGAGGCGGGCCGGCAGAGATAAGGTGTGTCCGTTTGAGTGACTGTGGTGTTGAGAGCCCCACCCTCAGGGCTCCAGTTACCCCATATCGAGGGAGGATAACCGACAGAGGGGGGTGAGAAACTGCTACAAGACCACCCCCTACAGGAGTGATGCGGCTAGAGCAAGGATATGCACCCTCACAGCTACTGCAGCTGCTGCTGTGTTCACTGAAGAAGTTGAAGCTGAGTCTGTTGGCCTTGAGCCGAATGGAGTCCGTAATACTGTTATGGGTGGAAGTGCGAGTACTGCCACTGCTTTCAAATAGCTCCCGGCGGCCCATTATGTGGCGGCGGATAATCCTTCGGAAGGTATGGCGGAACTCCCGAATGCGGTAGGCGTAGATAAAGGGGTTCACCACAGAGTTGGCATGGGAGAGTATAATGGCCACATACATGATCCAGGGTGGTGGGCGGGCACAAACAGGGCAGAACAGGGTGAAGCAGTTGATGACGTGCAAAGGCAACCAGCAGATAGCAAACAGCCCTACTATGATGGCAAGTGACTTGGCAGCCTGAATTTCCTTCTGCAGCGTAGTGCGGGACTTATCCCCATGTATGGCTTTCAGCTCTATGAGTTTAAGCTGGTGGCGAGCTGCCATGAAGATCCGCAGGTAGATAGCCAGCATTAGCAGCAAGGGCACCAGCACGCAGGCCAAGAAGTTGAAGTAGACCATGTATTCCATGACCACCACCTCCTCAAACAGACACTTCATCAGACCTGGAGAACAGGTGCTGTTCAGGCTCTCAGTGAATTTGTGCCAGCCCAACATGGGGGTCAGCCCGATAATAATGGAAAAGACCCAGCATACTGCAATGATGCCTTTGGCCCGCTGGCCTGTCACCAAGCCGTTGTACCTACAGAAGGAGAATATTGATATTAGCCAAGACTGCCAGACATACAAAATGTAAATGTGCATTTAAATGGTAGAAATATAGAGGGTATGCTCATTTTGGCACACACTGTAATTTACAAACATTATTGTACAATAACAATATATTTTAAAATCAGTTAAAATTGCAGAACCCCTTGGAATGGAACTTCATTTTGAGTGCGTTTGTTGGTCAGTGTGGGAGTGCAGATTAGATATTTGTCCTGTTTCTATTACATTCATGTGATGTTAAAGTTGAAAGGTCCGCTCTAAGAAAACAAGCCCCCACCTCAGGGTTCATAGAATGTGCAGTCAATGAAGTGGTCGCGGTGGTTTTACTCAATCGGAAAAGCAATTAGGTGGGTGGTTTAATGGACATACATTTTCATAAAAGAATTACACATACATTTCACTGCCCTTTCATGTTGAAACACATTACATTTGAACTCCAAATGGATCGTAATTTCCCCCGCGTTTTTTACACTACCCATCTTGGATGTCAAAGTCTGTGTAAACGATTAGATACATTTAACTACTCCTGGGTGACATGGTCTCAAGGGAGTGACTATGTTGGGATCTGTCCTGGAAATAAAAAACTCAACTCACCAAGCTGTTTCAGTATGAGGTTCTCATACTAAGTACACAGAAAATCAATGAGTAATGTTGGCATAAAGAAGCAATATCTTGTTCCTTGTCAGTGTTTTGTACTTACACAAACACAGTGCATAAATTACATTTATTACAGCAATATGTTAATATGTTTAGCCATGCACACAGAAATGTATAAATTCTCTAGACAACTTACCTGAGTGGCATCTTGATGGCAATGTATCGATCTATGGCTATGGCCAGAAGACTGAAGATAGAGCTCTGGGTGAGTACAAGGACGAAGCAGGCAATGAACAGACAACCGTAAAAGTTGGAGCAGAAGCCTGTGCTGATAACGATGGCAAAGGGGATAGCCAGCACACCCACAGCGATGTCTGCCACTGCCAGCGACACCACAAAGAAGTTGGTGATGCTCTGCAGGTTGCTGTTGAGACAGACTGCCCAGCAGACCAGTACATTGCCCAGAACTGACAGCACAGCAATCAGCAACTCAAGCACAATATAGATGGCAGAAACAGAAGGGTCTTCTGGCATGGTGAGAGGAAGAGCAATGATACTGAGGGGGAGGGAGAAAACCTCTCTTCAATGTCCATAGCTGCAGCTTTGCAGCAGTAACCTTAGGCTCTAAAGTTCATTCTCGAAAGTTGCACAAAAAAAAAAGTTTCCCCATTAGTTGCAATATATTTTTGATAAATGTTTCTGATCAAACAGATGCTAATATTCCTTAGGGTCGCTGTTTTGTTAAGCCACAAACAAAACCTTAAACCTTCCTTTCTAATCCACAGTGAGAGAATGAGTGTCTTATTATATTATGGTAACTATTTGTCTGGTCTTTTCTCCTCAGGTCTTTCCCCTCAGTGTACCATGATGCAGGGCTGTTTCCCATGAACTTCCGGAGGGGCTGTGACTATTAATGGAAGACATCACATGGACATCAGGCTGCTGTAAATGAAGAGGCAAAGAGTGAAATGAGAGGAAACTTCTAAAAAGGAAATGAAATAACGTTTCACAATGCATACTTTTGCCACATAAAACATGAAGCAGGCATTAAATCAACATTCTGGCAGAAGTCTTTTTTTTCCAACCTTAATTATATTTCTTATGTTACAAAAAATAATGATAGTGCTGCATAGCTGGTACAGCACATGCTGGATTAGTGCACGGAATGTCCCTTTACAGAAGTGCTGATTATTAACACATGCTGTCACGGAGCAGCACTTAAATAAAGCAGGATGTAAATTCATAGACCTGAAACGGACAGGCAGGGACTAGATTATTGTCCCTCTATGTATTTTTACACAAGATACCTAAATTCAGTACTGCACATTTTTGTGGTATAAACAACAGCTTATAAAAAAACACGGTAAGAATGTCTAATATATGGGACTATAATACTAAAGATCACAACACTATAAATATCAACTGCAGAAAAAACAGACAAGATGCTGCTGAGACTATTGGGAATGTGCTACTGTATATTTTCCCCTGAGATGTTCCATCTACTGCTTGATTAGGCAAGGGACATCTTTCTAATGTCCAGAGACATCTTTTCCTATTACATTATCAAGAAAATAAATGAATGTCATTAGTTGCAATTCTGTCACACTCACACAGACAGAACATTAACCAACATTAACCACAGGGTTGTAAACAGACACACACATCCAAATTAAATCAAATAAAGCCTAATGATCTTTTGTCAAATAAACCTGTAGAATGACAGCACTGTCAACACTGGTAAATAACATTTACATTCCCTGGAATCTGAGAGCCAGGGGGGTTCCAAGAGCTTTCCATGCAGAAATCTTGTGTTTACAGAAGACAATTCCCACAGAGGGGTTGTTTTCTGAGGTTACTTGTACTTTTAGGACTTGACAGCTGTGCTGGAACACAAAGGTCTTTGCTCTCTGAGCTATTTCCTTTTTGGTGGGACTAAGATATTTTCTGATATTTTTGGAATAGCCTGCTGATGAATTACATTAAAGGGAAAATAAATCAAACTAGAATGAAATAAGAAATAATTGATCTCTCTTGGAAAAAATATATTACCTTTACTGTATATATAGACATTCAGAAAGCTGTTGTGCATGTAATATGCTTATTAACCTCACACACTCTAGAAGCAAGGGAAATTGTAATTATAGTATTATTTTATCATTAAAATTGAAAAAATATATAAATAGGAATATGAATGAAATTGTGTACCGTGAATTTTGCAACACGATTCCCATCGTTTTGTTGGAATACTTTTCTTTAGCAATATCATGCTCATTACACGACTAGGCTATGTATAACATAATTGAACTAGCGCCATTAACTCAATACGTTCTAAACATACATCAGAAAACTATAAAATAAAAAATATGACAAAAACATTAGGATGTCCCTGACAGGGGCTACTATTAAAGCATGTGTTGTTCATATTAAGTTCAATGGTCAACCCTGTTGGTAATGGGTTTTAAACAAAAGCTGAACACAGGTGGAATGCAGCAGGTGTGTTGCAGCTGAACAACATATTTTAACACTGCAGCTGGACACATGCTGCAGTGGGCAATATGAGCAATGCCCTGCCACTGTGGACAAGGACGCTATGAAAGGTCTGACTGATTCTCTCCAAGGCTATTCATATTGGAGGCCTACTTGCGCGTAAAACTAGTTCTTTTCTTTTGCATACATACAAAACCTTACTCTTGGTATATTATTAAAAAAATGATCAGTGTACATCTAATGACTTAGGCTGCAACCTATGTTGTTTACTGTCTAAAATGTACACATCCATAGCCTGCTCAACAGCAGCTGAGAGCCAACTTGAATAAAGACTTGAATCTGAGATGTTTTGCGTGATCATTTGTCATAACCACCCTAAAATAAATAAAACATGGATCAATGACACGCAATTAAAAACATAAAAATCAGGTTTAAAATTTTTACAAAAAAGCCTACCTTGTTTTGTCAGTCATCCGAGGTTAATTGCTGCACACGATCAAATTAATTCACTTTTTTAATCTAAAGTATGAAAGCCTAAACTCCAAGCAGTTCTGCGCCTACTGTAGTGCCTATTACAGCTACTGATTCTACTTGCTTTTCGATTTAAACTGCACGTGACCATGCGACTCCGAGCAGCATATTCAGGGCTGGTCGTTTCCTTTGACTGAAAAAACGTTCTCTAATGATTGTTTTAAAAATTAAGTACAGTCCGATTAAGTAGACTAATGTTTATTTTGAAATGTGTTTCAAAATGTAAGCTAGTAAATCTTTGCTACATGTGGTGCTGTGTTGTCAACGATGTTTCAGGTATAAAGTTTTAAATCTAGTATTAAAAAAAAAAAAAACTAAGTCAAACGATCCCGGCTGAACGCATTGAAAACCTTTCAGTACCGGGTGGAATGCCTGTTATTCGCAATGACGACACAAATTACACCCTTCTTGCAATGCTCCTTAATTTTTATTGCATGGAAACCAAAGCAACATAAATACTGATATATAAAGCCTGTTTAATTGTATTCCATAATGATGTGTACATCAACTAATCCCCTTAACAATTTATTGGGGGATTTATTGCAATTAAAAGTGTTTTCAGAGGGAACATTCTACATATCTTGCAAAAATCTTCTTGAAATCTTAAGCAATATTACTAAGAACATATGTTATTAAGAAAAGAAAATAACTTTTATATTTGATGTGATATTGATATGGACCCACAAAACAAGTTGATAAAAAACACTCTTACATTCCAGCTACAGTAAGGCAATACCATAAAGATGAGAATCATGAGAGCTACTGAATAAGTAAACATTAGTTCAATGTCCAAGTTAAATGTGAATGTCATCTGTATATGGAATGTGCTTATTTTACTAGCTTGGCGATTCTCTGGTCTGTCCACAGTACAATAGCATGTTTGGGATTTGTGCTCATGAAGCATGATCCAAAGACATTCCACACATAAACGACAGGCGCTTAACATACGGCATCCTCCTTTGTGAAATCGATTTGAAACTGTAAGAACCCTGAAGGTCACAAATGTTGTAAATAGACAACTATTATACACACTCAATTTAGTGTTTGTATAAGAGCCAGGATATCAACTACCTACCCCTGCATTTTAATAGGTGACACACTGTAAAAAAAACACCGTCATACAGAGACTGGTCAAAGCTTTTGTGCTCAGAAATGTGCTACCCTAACCTAAGATACTTATTCAGTATAGGGATATGTAGTTTGGTAAGCTGCCTGGAGGAAGGAATGTTTGTGAATTGATAGAAAATATGACTCGTCTGTATTCTGATGATAAAATGTGAAAAAGCCAAATAACACTGATTAACTAAAAACCATATAAATGGGGTGACAAGGCTTTAACTACAACTGTCAGGCAAGAAGGTGTGGCAAAAATAGCTTATGGAAAAAAAAATTACTGCCGCAGTGTAGATAAATTCACATATAGCAAATAAAATAACAAAAAAACAAACAAAAAAAACAAACATTAGTCCAATAACAGATCTGGGGAACCATGATAATACAGTGACGTTGCAGTAAGCAAAGGCACAATAACGGTTGACTTCAATAGTATGGGTGGAATAACGCACCCATTTGGTAAGGTAGCATTTCAAAACGTATAATGCAAAATGTTAGAAACATTCAGATTGTGTCATTCAAAGTATATCACATTATAATGATCATGCAGTGATCTGAGAACATCAGATCATCGATCAGAACATTTTAAAACATACAGGATATGTGGTTTGATGACTCTACAAAAGATTAATGTGAAGTTTCTTTCTTAACAAGGGACTGGGTTGAGTGCATGATTGAATGATTGAATATTAAAGGTAGAATTTCCACCCTCCATGTAACTAAAATGCACAGGTCATACTCACAGATAATTACTACACTATGAAATACAATTAATCTATTGAAAGATAATTTCCAAATCAATGCTGCTAGCCAAATATTTGATCACACACCCAAATTCCAGAATTTGCAAACTTATGTCAGTCATCTTCACAAAACTAAACTAAAAGCACAGAATATTTTTTTAGTGGCATTGTTCTACATTGAAAAGCCCATTATCCATTCTCCAGAGTTGTCATATAAACAATAGGCACTTCACACACCTGATAGTTGAAGACATGAGAAGGAAGGCATTGTCTGTCTAATGTCTGATAAGCATTTACTGTAGAAAATCAGAGTGTACAGTCCCTTCATAGTAAACAGGTAAAGGTCTGGCAAGAGGATTGTTGAGTCAATAGCAGATAAAAGGCACTAAGACTGAGTTTGGCTATATCATGCTTCCTTAAACGTTTGCAACATGTATCGTCACAACACAAGGCCTTTTCCCTCAATTATTTTCCACATCTTATTGTGTCTTCAACCCACTGTTTGCCAAAATTACAATTAGGAAATTGTCAGACTGCTTCACATCTGAGGTCCTTGCCTTAAAATTAACTCATATTTCAATGCCTGCCAATGGCTTGCTATTTTTCTATTTCAGTAGGAATCTTCAGTTTTGTTTTTACCATGAAGGCTTGCTATGTAATGACTTCAGCAGCAAATTCTGATCCAGTAACCTATGAGACCTGCAATGTTCAAGTGCAGCTCAGATTGTGCTAGTGTTTTGTGATTTGTAGTGTTTAAGTGTAAAAGTGTAGTGTAAAAGTTTTATTAAAGTCATGATTAAGCTTAAGAAATCTATTCTAGTCCGTTTTACAAGAGCGGATGCAGCCTCAGTTGTGTGCTCAGCACTCATAGCCAGGCTGTTTACAAACCACTACAAAATCAACAATGTACACTCAACCATCCCCCTACACTAGGTGATTGACCAGCTTCAAGAATACATGGAGAGGTCTGTCTGTTCTTAGTGTTTTAGAGGTGGATCAAACCGTCCGCCCTCTGGGTCAGCAGCAGCATGCAGCACCGCTGGCTACTAGGGTTACAATGGAGGGTGGTGTGACAGTTGACCATGAGTTTGAGGTGTTGAATCTCTCAGTTGCCGTAACAGAGCTGGGGAAAGGCATGTCGTCAGGTCTCAAAGTACTTGTAGATGGCCGTAACGTAGGTCATAACACTCTGCCAGTCTGGTCTCTCTGTGTGGGCCATTTCGTTGATGTCCTGTTGAGCAGAATGAAACTCCATAAAAAAACTAAAGGTTGCTAACTATTATTAATGGCTACTACTTCTATTATTGGCGGCTGGTCTTTTTTTCTTTAAAATAAAAAGCCTCTGTTAATTTAACCAATCGTTTTCATGCACACACATCTATGAACACCATCTACAGGACGTATTGAGTTGTATCTTACCAGAGTGGACTTAATCCCCACACTCTCTGCAGCCTGGAAAGCTAGGGTGAAGTTTTGCCTCTAAAGAAGAAGAAACCCAAAAAGTCAAACGCCAGTGTTTCATGTAAGAAACAAAAGTGTTAAGACAGTAAAGCATAGCATCTCGGGCAGCACGGTGGCTCAGTGATTAGCACCGTTGCCTCACAGCAAGAAGGTCCTGGTTTCAATCCCCACCTCAGCCAAGGCCCTTTCTGTGTGGAGTTTGCATGTTCTCCCCGTGTTTGTGTGGGTTTCCTCCCACCATCATAAAACATGCCGCATCCTCCTACCAGTGCCCTGACCAGTCACTGTCAATTCAACTGGAGTCGGTCTGTGTGTCCTATGTGTGTGAGCAAGTCTCTCGTAAAATGTTAGGTGAGCGAGTCTGGCGCAAATTGGCTGCCGTGGTATCACTCAGACTGAGTGTTGTGTTTGATAGCTGTCAGTCCATTCGTTGTTCGTTCTGTGGTATTAATTGGCGACCAATTTGTTTAAAGCGCTTTGAGTATCTAGAAAAGCACTAAAAACTAAATAAAATGAATACATTTTATTATTATCAAAACCTTCTTACCTTATCCTGACTTGTTAGCTCCTGGTAGGGAATGTGGGCAGGCAGGTAGGTATGGAGCACAGCACAGAATGCCAAACCATCGTTCCAACTGCTGCTGAAGTTAGTTATGTCAATGTTCTAAATAAGAGAGGAAACATGCTGCCTTAAGTTACGTAAAACGTAAAGAAATTAAACAAATACAACTATGTGAATAAAGCAGGAGAACCCTTTGTGGATGGAATGAAACCATATTAATCAAGCTTTTAATACCTGCTTTTGTCTTTTCAACAATCAAAAATAAATTACACCAAGGGCCTAATTTCTCTGACAGGACAGGTCGAGAATGTTGACTGTTGTGTAATGTTTATGAGCTGATGTGTTTTGATGAACCTACAACCTTACTTGGTAAATGGAAGTCAAGGTAACAATTCATTCTTCAGGGTTTTGAAAACAGTCGATTCAACATGGCAAAAGCCAAAAAAGGAAATGTTTATTTTTAAACTGATCAAAAGCTCACATGCTACATGCTCTTTATAATATACAAATTTCTGACAGCAAAATGCAGAGTGCTCATCTCTGGAAGTGTGAAGAAAAAACAAGTCACAATAGGAAAACCTACAAGAGCCTCAAATTGATTTTTTAGAAGTACTTGGCCCACTCAAGTTTAAACATCCCTTGTGACCAAAGATGAGATGAATGCTAGTAATACACATTACACGCCGAGTTGAACACCAGCCTACCTGGTAGCCTTCAGTCTTCTTCTGGCACCACTTCAGCAGAGCATTTCTTTTGGAGCCACCATATTCCCTGGCCAGCGCTGAGAGGGGATCCTTCCTCTCTTCTCTATAAACACAGTTGCCACAACGGTTTTATAACGCGCTACAATAAGCGGACTCCCCAGCAATGCTTCTATATAAAGTTTGTGTCTACTGACTCTGTATAGTAAATCTGCATATATCGAGCCATAAAGTGGTGGCGGGGTGTACCTGAGGCGGCCGCGTGCCGTGGGGGGGACCGAGGCAGTAGGGGAGGAGGACAGGGACAGCTGGGAGCCAGCAGAGCCCATGGCCATCAAAGAGGAGGCAGAGCCTCCATCACTCTTCATCTCCTCACTGCTCCTGTGGGACACTGAGCAAACACGGCGACAAACGTCACCAACACACCAGTCACTTGGAGTTCAGCACCCTGCCTTAGTGAAATCAAGTGAAAATACGTCTCATGACCAACGTCTATGACTGTCTTCAATTGTTGAAACACCCCCCCACCCCACCCAACCCGCTAAAGGGAGTGAATTCTCCCTGTGGTTCTGACCCGAGATGCTCTTGGAGGAGTCCATGTTGGAGACCCTCTGCAGAGCAGAGGCAGGGCGGCTGGCAGAGGCTCCCCTGAGGAGATGCTCTGCTGTGGATACAACAGGAAACGCATGTCACATTATTGTCCAGTCGCAGTTAGTCAGCCAACAATTTATTTCAATTTATTTATTCATTTCAACCGCACTCTCTGGGTCAAGAAAAGGCAACATTACAAAATGTCTCTAAGCACAGGGAGTACTCAGGAATGATGTTAGTACTCCCTGTGTGGGACAATAAATCAGACAAATTAAAACAAAGCCGCGGATGCTATGGCCAAGGCATCACGTTTGCTTTAAGCACTTAAAAGCACATCGTGATCATGTGAACAGGGAGCTCCACAGTGGCTCGTTCCTGTCCTGTGGCCCCACTCTAACACTTTGCTACACGTGACCCGCCTAATTGAGATCACCGCACTGAGCCCGGCTGACTCCACACTGCTGCCTTCCCATGGCGATCCACGACTACCCCCATCCCCCTCACCCAACCCAATCAACCCCTCTTGCTCAGGGCGACGTGGCCTAGTTAAAGAAATCCTTTTAAAAAGAAGCCCACTGCGCTCACCACTTTGTGCGTTAGTGATTGGCTGGGCAGGCTGCTGTGGCTGCTGTCTCACCTGGCATGCTGATGTCTGTGTAGCTGGGCCTCTTGTCGCTGAGAGAGGACAGAGGCTTGCCGGCAGAGATTGACCCAGTTGTGGAATGCCTCTGAATCAAAAGCAACAAAAGCACGGTTAATACACAGCTCCAGCTCCTACCATTCATAAATCTATAGTACATACATAACATAAATCATTGATCTTCACAGATTTTTACGGAACGCCTATATGCAACCGTGACAACATGGAAGAGGATGAGCCAGAAGTATTACACTAATAGACAGGGGGCAGAAAAATGGGACAACCTCTGCCCTGTACCAAAAATCCCTTTATACATTCATACATTAGGTCCTGCCCTCCCATAGTGCCAGACAGTCACTCTTGCACCCATGAAGTACCTGTATAGGTGACACAGCGGCTGCAGGTGGCGTCTTCAAGGGGCTGGGACTGAGGGGGGTACGTGGTAGAGGAGCGGTAGGCACTGGAGTAGTAGCGGGGGTACCGTTGGTAACTGGACCTGTGGTGGGGTTGGAGGCCACACAGTCAGGTCTCTCACACTCATGCCTAAAGGACTAGCCGTGACACAGCTTACGTATTCAAGCACAAGCGGCACATTCATGGTTCGCGTAGGGGAAACATTGGCCCACGTCTTACACTCGCACTGCGGGGGGCTTTGTGAGGCGCTGTCGAAGCTCTTGATGAGGGTCTTGACGGTGGGCGAGGGCTCGGAGGAGGTGGAGGAGCGTCGGCTGAGGCCCATTCCCTGCCTCAGGGCGGCCAAGTCACGCTCCACCGCGTTCATGTAGTTGTACACCCTGCCCCTCTCCTCATCCTGCCTAGGGTAGGAGGAGTAACACACGCAGCCAACATCCATAAACAGGTGCTGTGACGGTCTAGCACAGGATCTGACCTACAGCTGAGTTTGAACCTGTGTCAAGAGATTGCGGGTCATACTTGCGGCTCTTGACCTCATCCAGCTCCTTGCTCAGCTTCTCGTTCTTTTCCTGGGCCTCGTGGAGGCGGCGCCGCATGTCCCCGATCTCCTCCTGCGCTTCCAACTTAATGTCGTTAGCAATGACCACCGCTGTCTGCAGATCAGCCTGAAACTGACGCCACTCAATGGACTCCTCCTGCAAGTGGGCGCGCGCGCGCGCGCGCACACACACACACACACACACACACACACACACACACACACACACACACACACACACACACACACACACACGCAGTAATTCGATTCATTCTGAATTAATGATATGAACAAAACGGTTACGAGGAGATCATGGACATGATCACAGAGCTATGAGTTTTTCACCATTAGTCCATGGGCCAGATATGTGCTTGTGTTGGATCAAGCCAACGTTTTGTTTCTCAGGATGACATTGATCCTCACCCTCAGTCTGCGGTGGAGGATCTTTATCTCTCGCTCCATGTCATGCTTCTGATCCTGCAGCTTTTTCACAGAGTCTGAGGGGAGGAAGCAGACACACAGAAGAGTTCATGTGAACGGGCCTCAGGCTATATTCACACGCAGGGCAGAAAAACGAGACTGTCATCTCTTTGAATAATTCAAAGCTGATAAGAGACACAGACCACAGAATAATAAAGTTATGGAACAGAGAATCATGTTGTTAAATGTTTACCAGACTAACACCAAATGCAACTGTACAGGGTGTATAAGTTGTTTAAATTCAAAAAGCCACAATTACTAACTAGCACCTCTTGTATGAGCAAAAGGGCATGCACTTTATTACACGCAGTTAAATTCTATATAGTCTGGAATACAACTACAGTGCAGGGAGCCCTATTGCCCTTTCCTGGATGAGTGCAAACTCAGAACAGCCATCTTGTGGTGAGGGGTACAGTTGTAAGGTGGGGTTCAAATACTGTGAGATGTTGAAGACGTTGTAAAACACGTCAATCAACCCACTCACTCTCTAGGTCGGTGATGATGAGGTTGTCGTGGAGTTTGACGGCTCGATGCTGCTCCACCTCGTCCTCCAGCTCAAAGATGGTCTCCTTCATGTCGGCGATCTCGGTCTCCTTCTCCTGCAGCTCGCCGCGCTGCTTATCCAGCCCCCGCTTCTGCTCGGCCATCTGCTGCTGCACCTGCTCCTGGAAGTCCCTGTACTCCCCGTCCAGCTGCACACACAGGAACACCACAGGAAACAGGCTATCAATCTAATTTACCACGATGTTAACGAGCCTAATAGACGCCATTTGGCAGACTAATTGGCCAAATGAATTCTCATTCTTCGGTGTTAAAAGATGCTGTACTGAGCACACACATTTCACTATTGGCGGAAAACGGCTCCCTATTGCAGAACATAGGCCCAACCTTCTTAAGGGTGTCCTGCAGTCGGGTAACATCGATGCGCGCGTGGCCCAGCTCCTCCTGCAGCTTGGCGGCCTTGCCCTCTGCCTCCTCCTTGTCCAGCCTCACCCCTTCCAACAGCTGGTGTATGTCACTCTTGTCCCCGGCGTTGTGGAGAGAGTAGAGCTCGGCCACTTTCTGCCTCTCCTGGTCCAGGCTGGCCCTGCAGCGGCTCAGCTCCGCGTGATCGCAGTTCACCGCTGCCTTATAGTCCTCCAGGGCAGCCACCATGGCGCCCCGGTCCTGCCTCTCTGACTCCACGATGCGCTCCATTTGATGGTTCCTCTCCTTCAGAGCTCCAATCAGCTCTTGGGCCTCGGCATTGTCCTGCTCGGCCATTTTGAGCGTGTTGCTGAGGTGCTGCTGCACCCCCAGAAGCTGCTCTCTTTCGAAGCGGCTGTTGTCCGCCAGGTCCACATAGCGCTGCTCCAGCTCCATGTAGCGCCCGCTCTTGATGTCCTCCTCCAGCAGGTAGGACACGTGGTGGTCGTCCAGCAGGGCGCGGAAGTACTCAATCTGCCGGCCGTAGTGCTCCAGCTTGTCGCTCTGCTGGCACAGGGAGTCCATGAGGATGACCTTCTCCTCGCCCAGCCGCTCGTTCTCGCCGTTCAGCTCCTGCGTGATCTGCTGCAGATCCGCTAACTCCTGCAGCGTGGCCTGCAGCTCCTCGGAGGTGCTATGCTGGTTCTCCTCCATCTGGTGGATGCGCTCCGTCAGACAGGCCAGAGACACTTCGCTGGCGTTGCCGCTGCTGCTCCGCCGCGAGCGCTCCCGGCTTGGGACGCTCTCCGACTCGGAGGACGACGAGGCTCCCGAAGGCGCGTCCAGGGCGTCGTCGCTGGAGGTGACAGCCTGGTAGACCTCACTGGACTCGCTGTCCAGGTTGTCCACCGAGCCCCCGTGTTGGTGGCCAGACAGCAGGTCCTCTAGGGAACCTGGGGCAGAGCCCTCCACAGAGGAGGTCAGGGCCCCAGTGCCCCTGCTGCCCGCAGCCATGTCCGGGCTCAGGGAGGGGTAGCTGAACAGCTTGTCTGAAACATCTAGCCTCTGCTCCAGGGAGAAACCCAGGGCGTTGAGCCGGTCCTTCAGCATGCGGTTTTCACTCTTCAGCAGGTTGAGCTCCCCCCTGATGGCCTGGTTCTGCTCCTGAAGGAGCAGCAGGGTGGACTCCACATCGGCAGCCGTGATGGCTGATACCTGAGGCTTCTCCACTACCACAACTCCCTCCTCTGCTGGCAACTCCTCCCCTCCCATTCCTAACTGCGCTCGCATGTCCCTCAGCTCACTGCGCAAATGGATGATCTCTACATCTTTGCTTTTAGCCAGACCCAACAGGTCCTTCACCTTGGTCTCCAGAGCCACTTTGTCACTGATTTGACCATCTGACTTGGACTTGCTCATCCGACCCTCAGACTCTGCCAGGGCCTGACTCCGAGTGCGCTTGCTCTGGGCCACATCCCCCTGCCCTACACTGGATGCTGACTGCTTCTTACTCGCTGATGTCCTGGATGTTCGCAAGCGGTCCCTCGATGAGCTTGACTCCTTAGAGGCTGAGGAGGTCACACGTTTAGCTGAGATAGAAAGTAAAGAAAAAAATGAAACACTTAAATCTCATATTACATCAATAACATAAGATGATGTTAATAAATTGAATAAATAAAAACAAACCTGATGTTGTCTTTGGCTTGCTTTCTGAGTTCCCAGCACTGGTCCCGGTGGCAGCAGTCCTTTTCGTCTTATTGAGAGCAATATTAGGTCCAGCATTCCCACCAGCCATTGCTGTTAAAAGGTCCTCATTGCTTTTAACCTGACGCAAACCCATAAATGAATTAGCAATTTTAAGCTACAGCACATTTTTGTTATAAACATCAAACCTTATCTGTTTAAAATGGCAGCTTAGTCAATATGGTTATTGTTGAGTAGGTTAGCTACTTTTGTACTGTATCCAGCTTTACCTTAGACAATGGTACTATGGAAGACTTCGCTGCAGCCTTTACAGTAGTTCCTGTAGCTGTAGACTCTGCCTTCACTCGGTCCCCATTCTGAACCTTACTCCCCACTGGCCGGCCCACCTTCTTCATACTTGGCTGTCTGCTGTCGATGCATTTACAGCTCAATCTGAACACATGGGGGAAAGGGTCGCACACAGCAGTGGATACCGATTCAGTTTTCCATGCAAGATACATTCTTTCCACCGGTCATTTCCAAAACTCTATAAAACCAAGACTAGACCAACAGCTGGTCAAGAAAGTAAATTCAGAAATGCTTCTGTTCTGTTGCATTCCTTTATCTTCAGATATAACTTGACTAGGCCTACTTCTTCTAGATGGTAGTCATAGTTTTGTTACTCTTAAGTCCTCCATATAATACTGCAAGTTTTCACTCTACTCATGTTTAATTGAGATTAAATAAATGTAATAAACTGACGTGTTCCCTCTGGGATTTAGGATAATCTAACTTCCAGTTATGACAGAGTAATAGGAGGAAAATTAATTTGAGACAGAGACTGGGACACAAGAATTTAAATTAATTTTGTCTATTTTTAAAACCTTTTGTTGAATGCAATATTTGCAAGGATAAAAATGTCTGGTTAAACACTGCAATAATGTAATTATCAGACACCCACTGAATACGCTGCTGGGCCTCTGGTGTGGGCACTGCTGGGCAGTCTTGTGATTTCTTTGGTGGGGAGGACAAGTTTGTTTATCAAGAGACCCGTTTTTGAAATGTCTCTTCGTAATCGCTCAGATTAAGGTGAATTGGTCGCAGAAACCCCTTTAGCTTGAGCAGTTTATGAAGCCCTTTCTATTCTAAATTTCAATTCCAAGAAAACTTTAACAATTGCAGTGTGTTAACTCCTCAGACCACGCCATTAAATTAAGACAAGTGTAGCATATGATCACAAGTTAGACTATTGTAAACCCACAAGAAAGTTGGCGGGGTGGACAATCAAATCTAGCATACATTTTTGTAATAAATGTATGAGCCAACAGCTTTTGGGATGATTTTGTAAATGCAATATATGTCCCATTACCCGAATAACAGTGGTAAAATTGTCCCTGTCAACTAACCGTGTTGCAAACGTTAGCTAGCTACATTGATGTGTTGGATAGTTTAGTTGGCTAACGCGAATTGTTTACTATTAATTAATTGGTAGCTACCTATTTTACGACCCCAATGGTGGTAGCAAATTAGATATCTAAAAGCGAAAGAGCTAACTAATGGAATTAGTCAAGAAACAATTTGCTAACAAGCAACTAACAAGCACACGTTATCTCTCACTAACTTTAGCCAGCTAGCAGCCACCCAGAACTTCGTACTAGCCAGATGTCTGTTTAGATGTCATTTATAATAAATGTCAGCGCGGAAACAAGGCTAAAGTCGTGTTCGAAGATTAGCATTTGACAATGTTGACAACTTTGACTTCGAATTCTAGGTGCTGATATTTTAGGTCATAAAATGCTCATACCTTTGGTTCCTTATTTTATTAACTGTCGATGGAAATACAACGAGCCAGTCCCAAGTTGCTAGCTTGCTAACATAGCAAGTTAGCTTAATCGGCTGGAACAGGTAGAAACAGCGTAATATTGCACCAATCTACGCGACAGACTGGCATTGCCATTGGCTAGGAACCAGTGAACTGAGCGGAGGCGAGTTTTAGAAACTAACTGTTTAGAAACTCACGAAGAGTGATTGAACGTCAGTGTCATCATTGTTCAAATTGTGTCCCCCGCTTACTACTATAATCTGTAATATGCCATTAATGCACATTTAATATTTAATTACACTAAATATTGATCTACAATAAATTATTTTAATACTAAACGATGTTCCACAAATAAATATAGCTGTTGCAACCTGCAAACATGGAAGTCCATTTTATTTACATAAACAAATCATAGAAATCTTAAACATTCTTGTTGTGGAGATCAAATTTGCATTAATTACAAGCATTCATAGCTACATTTACAACAGCATTGTGTTAGCTCTCTTGTGCAACATCTCTGAAATCTATTTTAAATGTTTAGGGCGGTGCAGGCATAAATATCGATCACAATCTGCAATAGACTGGGTAATAACATATCTTCTCCAGATGGCTGGGCCACTAAATTTAAACAATCAAGTCAAAGCTTGGCCAAGTGCAATTTCGAAACATGTTATCACTTCCATCCCCTGTGGCAACAAAGTCTGTGGTTCCTATCCTTATTACGGCAAAATACTACAATGGAATGGGGTGTAAAAACTAATTAAATTCAAATTCATTAAGGAAAACATCAGAAACAGAGGTTTGAAAACACAGCTGATAGGTAGAACGACCGTTTAATCTATCTCTATCTCATGCCCCGTTGAATCATCGTGTAATTATGGCCCACTATAGGTTGTCTGTTGCACAAAAAAATATAGTTTGTCTTTCACGTTTACAGCAACACTTGAAATACAACTAATTATAGTATGGAATATGTTTTACTACCCAGCGATTGGCCAAACATACAGTGGGGCAAAAAAGTATTTAGTCAGCCACCAATTGTGCAAGTTCTCCCACTTAAAAGATGAGAGAGGTCTCCAATTTTCATCATAGGTATACCTCAACTATGAGAAACAAAATGAGAAAAAAAAATCCAGAAAATCACGTTTTCTGATTTTAAAAAAATGTATTTGCAAATTATGGTGGAAAATAAGTATTTGGTCAATAACAAAAGTTCATCTCAATACTTTGTTATATACCCTTTCTTGGCAATGACAGAGGTCAAACGTTTTCTGCAAGTCTTCACAAGGTTTTCACACACTGTTGCTGATATTTTGGGCCAGTCCTCCATGCAGATCTCCTCTAGAGCAGTGATGTTTTGGGGCTGTCGCTGGGCAACACGGACTTTCAACTCCCTCCAAAGATTGTCTATGGGGTTGAGATCTGGAGACTGGCTAGGCCACTCCAGGACCTTGAAATGCTTCTTACAAAGCCACTCCTTCGTTGCCCGGGCGGTGTGTTTGGGATCATTGTCATGCTGAAAGACCCAGCGACATTTCATCTTCAATGCCCTTGCTGATGGAAGGAGGTTTTCACTCAAAATCTCACGATACACGGCCCCATTTATTCTTTCCTTTACACGGATCAGTCGTCCTGGTCCCTTTGCAGAAAAACAGCCCCAAAGCATGATGTTTCCACCCCCATGCTTCACAGTAGGTATGGTGTTCTTTGGATGCAACTCAGCATTCTTTCTCCTCCAAACACGACGAGTTGAGTTTTTACCAAAAAGTTATATTTTGGTTCCATCTGACCAAATGGCATTCTCCCAATCCTCTTCTGGATCATCCAAATGCTCTCTAGCAAACTTCAGACGGGCCTGGACATGTACTGGCTTAAGCAGGGGGACATGTCTGGCACTGCAGGATTTGAGTCCCTGCCAGCGTAGTGTGTTACTGATGGTAGGCTTTGTTACTTTGGTCCCAACTCTCTGCAGGTCATTCACTAGGTCCCCCCATGTGGTTCTGGGATTTTTACCTACCGTTCTCGTGATCATTTTGACCCCACGGGGTGAGATCTTGCATGGAGCCCCAGATCGAGGGAGATTATCAATGGTCTTGTATGTCTTCCATTTTCTAATAATTGCTCCAACAGTTGATTTTTCACACCAAGCTGCTTACCTATTGCAGATTCAGTCTTCCCAGTCTGGTGCAGGTCTACAATTTTGTTTCTGGTGTCCTTTGACAGCTCTTCGGTCTTGGCCATAGTGGAGTTTGGAGTCTGACTGTTTGAGGTTGTGGACAGGTGTCTTTTATACGGATAACATGTTCAAACAGATGCCATTAATATAGGTAACGAGTGGAGGACAGAGGAGCCTCTTAAAGAAGAAGTTACAGGTCTGTGAGAGCCAGAAATCTTGCTTGTTTGTAGGTGACCAAATACTTATTTTACCGAGGAATTTACCAACTAATTAATAAAAAATCCTACAATGTGATTTCCTGGATTCTTTCCCCCCATTCTGTCTCTCATAGTTGAAGTGTACCTATGATGAAAATTACAGGCCTCTCTCATCTTTTTAAGTGGGAGAACTTGCACAATCGGTAGCTGACCAAATACTTTTTTGCCCCACTGTATAACAGCATAAGCCTCTGAGAGTTAAACATTTTCAAGTAGAAAAGAAGAAAAACACTTTTTAGGTCCACATTTTATATGTAAAATATTTCTCTTTTTATTTTATTTTATTGTGTGTAAACATACGGTAGCTACAGTAAATGCAAATCATCCAACTGTACATTAGCAGAGATAACTACAAAACAACATTGGCTCATGGAACTTGAATAAAAGTGGAAGAACTCCATGGTATCATTTTATTTACCAAGATACACAAACACTAATCTAATGATGTCATTTTAGCAATTTATACAAACAGTAGTTCCACCCACAAATCATAGTTTAGGAACAAAAATGCATGGACATCCTTTCAAGGACCAACAGGACCATAATGTAAATTAATCAAATACATTTCTTCAATGAGTTCTGCTTTATCAACATCAGTTTTTAAAGAATAAAATGTAAAGCTATGGCAACTTCCAAATAAAATATCAGAACGCTTTTTCATACATTTAAATGGCTTTGGTCATGGTGATGGGGTAGCTTTTCCATTTTACAATGTGCTGTTGGCGCTTCCTAGTGGCTACACAAAACAGTTCCTGTTATCCAGCCATGGCTGCGCAGCAGCACTTACTCAAGCAGGAAAATTTCTTGACTTTAAACAGTCAATTAACAACTCTGGGCTTAGTCAATGTTCCTGCTATACTTCACTGGTAAAGAGGAGGCTTTGACGTTTGCTGTCAGGGGTTGGAATGTTCTCAAGTAGAAGGAAATATAGAAGGACTTGCACCTATAGACAAAAACATGTATCTAGTATTATATACATACATATACAACTTTTTTGCAGTGACACAAATGTCATCAGCTGAAAAAGCACAATACTATATACCTGTGATATGACCTCCAGAGACCAGTTGTCATTCATGGTGATGGGCTGCATGGCACTGACTGGGATTTTACTATCTTTCTCTGAAGGGCGGAGTAACGTGGGACCAAACACTGTGGCCAAATTGTGAAAAGACATCTTGTTGACGCATTCATTTTCAGCAACCCTACAAAAACACAGACATTAATATCATGGCATCGGCTTTTGCAAAGTTTCAAAAGGCTCAGATCAGAAGCTAATGGATGGCCCCATTATTTATATCACAAGACCATACTAATACTATATTCCAGAACTATAAGGTAAGTACCTTTTCAGATGGTCCAGCAAGAACAGAAAGGTTACCAAGTTGGGCTCTGGGAGGGACAATAGTAGGTTGAGCATGCAGCTCTCTTTTGCCACACTGTCAGAAAGGGCTACAGGAAGAAAGGACAATATCCTCTTAGAATTATTATTAGGATTTTTACAAACTACTGCAGTGTCCATGGAACAATGGAATTTGTGCAAAGGTAGCTTATTGTTATATTGGGATGCAAATAGATACGAACCAATGCCTCCAGCAAAGTTGGGGTACAGGTCATCTGTGAAAAGAGGCTCTGGCAGCTCGCGGAAATATAGCTTTAAAGTTCCAGCAATGGCATTTACGTCCATGTCCCTCATCATCACAGACACATCCTTATTGTCTGTCAACCAGAAAGAGAATGGTCAAATCAAAGTAAACAAGTGAATGGATCAATAATCTGTATGTTGTAATAATGTCCAGAGAAACATTTTGCTAGACTTACTGGCCTCAAAAGCAGCTTTCAGAGCCTGGATGTCGGTGGCCACCCCAGAAACCCGGTAGATGCCCACCTCCTCCATCCCTCTTCGCTCTATCTCCTCCACACACTGCCTTACGATGAGGGGCACTTTGGAGCGCTCTCGTCTGACGGGATCACATTAAAACACAAATAGTGTTGTGTATTTATCCTGTTTAGTCTTATAAACACAACATCAAGTACATCCGACAGTACCTGTCCTGTCTAGAGTTGATAATTGTAATGCAATTTAGAAACAACACCAGAACTTTTCCTTCTCCCTTGAGCTATCCTTTTATTCACTCACAGCAATAAAAAGTCCAACACATTAAAGCCCTTCCCTATAACTCAGCATCTGGATCTCCTCCAAGGAACATCAGTTAATGGAATGCAAACTTAACATAGACTGGCTTTCTGTTTATTTGTATTATCTGTTCCCTAGTACTACTCAATTACTTATTTGTTCAACATTTAGGCTAATGTAAGCAACGATACGGACTTCCATTTATCAACTGAATCCTTGACACTATAAGAGTCTGTTTTCTTAAATCAGCCCTACTGGTCTATTTCGCAGTTCAACTTTGGAGTAAAACAGAAGAAAAAAACAAAAACAAAAATAAGATGTGTCATTCACCGTTATTTTTAGTTTTAGTTGTGTTTTGAATAAAGATAAGGGGTAAGCATTTGTTTCCCACTGTTGGTAAGTACACTGTGGCCACAGAGCAAAGACAAAATGGATGCTTAAAAATACATTTTTCACTTACTTTGTCACTGCACTGATTTTCACTCCAAACACACCAGACTGTTTACGTGAGGGCATTCTCTTCAGACTGAATTCTCTACTGGTGAACTTCATGGACAGCTTTACCTCAATCTAAAACATAAAAAATAAAGAATGGCTGCCAGTTATTACCTTTTCTTTCTTACCCACAAAAAGAAGGAAACGTGTTTAATGTCCTGCTAGTACATACCCCGTTCATGGTGATGACTGTCCTTTGCCAGTCTTTGTTTTGTAGTGTTTGGGGATCCAACTGGAATATATAAAGACATTATCTAGTCAAAGAACAACGCAATTGTATGTTGAGATAAATAACATTTACGGTATTTATTCATTATGAAAGGCGGATCCATTCATTGACAACATCAGTTTAAAGACTTATAATTGTCCAAGAGCTGAATTCACTGATTGAGTGAAACCATTACTTTCCTGATCAACCCAATGGTTAAGCCTGAGGATATATCAATTATACGTTGCATGCCTTCATCCCAACATAAATCTCCATATGGCTCGGCAGTGTCAAGTAATACCACTGATCTTCATTACTCATCTCACTAATGCCAAGCTGGCAACATTTACTTGCTTTAGTAAGACGCGTTGTGATAAAATCCTTGCCGTCTAGTAAGCATTGAATCCAGCTTGACAGATGTGCTCTCATCCATGAAAACCAGAAAAATATCCAATCTCATTCAGATAGTTTTTTTCCCCTGTGTATCTAGTTTCTTAGAAAACCAGTAGTATCTCATCTAATGAGAAACAATACACATAGTGTGTTGAATACTTTCTATCTGGAAAAATAGTAAAATAAATAATAACAAATAGACATGGGAAGGGAAGGACTGGCCTCTTTAAGACCATTTTTCTACAATCGTGTTCTACCTTCTGTTTGAGAAATGTGCTGCGGACCCGGCCCCACAGCCGAGCCCCTGTGGCCGACATTTTCCCCGAACCAGTGTTCCTGTCTTCCTCCAAGCTGCTGTTGAACTCACTGCTGGTCTCATCAATGACCACCTTGTTGAAATAACTCACTCATTCTCCTCCACAATACATTTTTAACTCTGTCTCAAACTTTAACTTCCAACCCATCCATCAAAAATAATAAAGAATAAAAAAAAACTGTTGAAAAAGGTGTTGACCGATAGCAACTCTAAGATATTGACCTCGTCCTACAATAGCCTAACAAAGCCAAACTATCAAGTCCCTACAATTTGAAAGTAGTCATACAGATATCCTCACTGCGTTTCCAAGATCCAGTCCATGTGGTTGGGTTCAATCTTCGTAAAATGTAAATGTCCTGGATGTTTCTTAACCTAGTCATTTTCAAGTTCCTTCCCCTCCTAACAGAAACACATGAAGAACAAAGCCAAACAGCCTGCCTCTTGTTTGTCCTGCCGCCCAGATGGATCTGTGGATTAACGTATGAGAATCCCCTCCTGCCCTGATTATGGTACATCGTCCTACTGCGACTGTTTGGTGCAGCCTTCAATGGTTTGGGTACTGCAGGGTAGTCTGGTCTCTAATGCACAGGTAAGCTTCTGCAGATCCGGAGCCCAGGAGGTCAAACGTGTAAGGCATCTCACTTTAGTTTAAAACTGGCCCATGTTTTATAGCTTATTTTTCTCTATAATCTCTATAACCACAGACGATAGTGTCCTTTCATATCCAACAAGAGATTTTCCATTATAGCCCATTGACATTATACCTTTCTCTACAGTGCATCCGGAAAGTGTTCACAGCGCTTCACTTTTTCAACATTTTGTTATGTTACAGCCTTATTCCAAAATTGATTAAATTCCTTTTTTTCCTCAAAATCCTACACACAATACACCATAATGACAACGTGAAAAAAGTTTTTTTTTTATTTTTGCAAATTTATTAATTTGCTCAATACTTTGCTCAATACTTTGTTGATGCACCTTTTGGCAGCAATTACAGCCCCAAGTCTTTTTGAATATGATGCCACAAGCTTGGCACACCTATCTTTGGGCAGTTTCGCCCATTCCTCTTTGCAGCACCTCTCAAGCTCCATCAGGTTGGATGGGAAGCGTCGGTGCACAGCCATTTTCAGATCTCTCCAGAGATGTTCAATCGGATTCAAGTCTGGGCTCTGGCTGGGCCACTCAAGGACATTCACAGAGTTGTCCTGAAGCCACTCCTTTGATATCTTGGCTGTGTGCTTAGGGTCGTTGTCCTGTTGAAAGATGAACCGTCGCCCCAGTCTGAGGTCAAGAGCGCTCTGGAGCAGGTTTTCATCCAGGATGTCTCTGTACATTGCTGCATTCATCTTTCCCTCTATCCTGACTAGTCTCCCAGTTCCTGCCGCTGAAAAACATCCCCACAGCATGATGCTGCCACCACCATGCTTCACTGTCGGGATGGTATTAGCCTGGTGATGAGCGGTGCCTGGTTTCCTCCAACCACGACGCCTGGCATTCATGCCAAAGAGTTCAATCTTTGTCGCATCAGACCAGAGAACTTTGTTTCTCATGGTCTGAGAGTCCTTCAGGTGCGTTTTGGCAAACTCCAGACGGGCTGCCATGTGCGTTTTACTAAGGAATGGCTTCCGTCTGGCCACTCTACCATACAGGCCTGATTGGTGGATGCTGCAGAGATGGTTGTCCTTCTGGAAGGTTCTCCTCTCTCCACAGAGGAACGCTGGAGCTCTGACAGAGTGACCATCGGGTTCTTGTTCACCTCCCTGACTAAGGCCCTACTCCCCCGATCGCTCAGTTTAGACGGCCGGCCAGCTCTAGGAAGAGTCCTGGTGGTTCCAAACTTCTTCCATTTACGGATGATGGAGGCCACTGTGCTCATTGGGACCTTCAAAGCAGCAGAAATTTCTGTACCCTTCCCCAGATTTGTGCCTCGAGACAATCCTGTCCAATCAACTGAATTTACCACTGGTGGACTCCAATTAAGCTGTAGAAACATGTCAAGGATCAACAGTGGAAACAGGATGCACCTGAGCTCAATTTTGAGCTTCATGGCAAAGGCTGTGAATACTTATGTACATGTGACTTCTTAGTTATTTATTTTTAATAAATTTGCAAAAATCTCAAAAAACCTTTTTCACGTTGTCATTATGGTGTATTGTGTATAGAATTTTGATGAAAAAAATAAATTTAATCAATTTTGGAATAAGGCCTTAACATAACAAAATGTGGAAAAAGTGAAGCGTTGTGAATACTTTCCGGATGCACTGTATCTCTACACAGTAGTAGGGCAGATTCCCTCACATTAGATCTCACCCAGGCTTGAATATTAAGTGCAGGGTTAACATGCCCACTAAATTATGAGCGTTTCCTACTGTGATTATTAAAAGACGCTCAGGGTGTTTAGTTTGCGGCAACATTAGGGAAATGAAAATAGGTAGCTGAATGCTTACGTAATTTGCTTGTGAAATAACGTTTGAAATGTTTTACAGAGTGCTATGCCTTTACCTTTAAAAACACAAAGCTTTGTACTACCAACATATCCAAGAGCGCTTCACTATATAGAAAAGAGACCTTCCCTTGTGCCTTACTTTTAAAAGAAACAGAAAATCAGTGCCACTGAGTCTCTCAGAAGCATTCATCCCTTCAATGAACCAACACCCCATCAGCTTAGGGGTTGAGGTGACCCAAAACCAAATTAACAGGTCATTTCATTTTCATCACCAAAGGGTCTTATTTGGCAGAATAATCAACAAAAGCTATTTGTGGTGGTGCAGATAAGTCCCGCTCACCACTGTGGAGCTATTGGATTTAGGTAGAGTACTCCACCTTGTCCAAAGATGTAAAAATCATAGAACTGGAACAGACTTTGATGCAGCAATGTGTGGTCGCTGAATCTCAACATCCGGCACCTTATAAAAATAACAAATTATAGTCGTTCTATCCAGCCCAAAGAGTACCTGTATCTGTCCCCTGGCCATAATCCTGTCAGTGTTCTCTCCATCCTCTTTGCTCTGCTTGGTTTTGTTACAACATTTCTCATAGCACAGTAGCCTCAGGGTCTGAGAGCCTTCCAACTCAATCTCAAATTCCTGCATAAAAATAGAGCAAAGGTCAGGAAAGTGATAATCTAGAGAGGACTCAGCAAGGCATGTCAATCAGAGACCCTGGCACCCTCACCTCGTTCCAGCAGGGCTCTGTGGAGTCCCTGTACACCCGTGTCTTGGCTTTGTTCACAAAGTAGCCAAAGGAGTCCACCTCCAGAGTGCAATATAGATCTGTAGGACAAGGAGGAAAGGTCAGATGATAAACAGAAAGAGCAACCGCCAGCTATGCAAGTGTGCCTGAATTTTATACTACTAATTTGTACTGTAGGGGAGCAGGGGTCTTAAGATACATGAACGTTGCTTGGCAGCAACACAGTGCTCCGATCTAATCCCAGTTGTGTTGCCCAGCAGCTGCTTTATCAGTCAACACAGCTCCTTCAGTAAACTGGATGCCAGGTCGGAAGAATAAGCAATGGACCTCCCTTCATCCGTTGCTAACCAACCTTTACAATTTTTACCAGTATGGTGTTAAAAAAAGGGGCCAAACTGAGACACTTACTCAAACTCTGCTTGAGCCCTGATGCAGAGTGAACAATCACATTCAGGAATCCGTATAGTCCAGAAGATTCATCATCTATAATAAAATAAAAACATTAAAAAAAGATCGAGAATGGGTTATGGGGTATCCTCTTCAAAAATACATGTGCACGTACACATACACAAAGACACAGACACACAATAAGCATCTTAAAGAGGTGAAATGCTATTTGAAAGGGTGCCTTTTAAGATGTACTGGGCACATCTTCCATATCGGTGATATATTGGGATGACCAACCTTCCTTATTCATTGTCATTGGGATAGTATGGACCGTCTGAAGCTTCACACAAGAGTTAGTAAGCATTTGCAGCTCCAGAGATGTCAGAGAGAAGCTTTTGAAACCTATGGGAAGACATCAGGTTAAAAAAAATCACGATAACATCATAAAGCAGTACCGACATAATCCTGAAAAAGAACACTCACACTTTTTCTGCTGCTCTCGGATGATCTCCCTCCACTCTGCACGCTCGTAATCAGAGGAAATCAGGAATGTGAAGCCCTAAAACACATACAATACAACACATAATGCCTGCCTTCTTTTTATGTTGAAAATAGAGTAGAACCACACATTTACACCTGTAGGTGGCAGCACATACCTAAATGTAGGCCACACACAGTACCACAGTCCAAGAAGGCTAAGTTAAGCAGACTGCAGGTCTCTGACTCACCTTGCCGTTTCTGTTGGCCACTCTGAAGGCCATGCTTGGGGACGTGAGCAGCAGCAGAGATTCCTGCTCAGACAGCTTCTTCCTCAGTCTCTCAATCACCTTGGCTCCTTTGGTTGTTCTCTATTGATTAATGATAACAGAGAAATGCTACTGTGGATAGCTGCCGGACCCACACCATCAAGTCACATGTAGATTTGTGTGATGTGTAAATAATAAGTTAATGCACGTCCCCTACTAAATTAACATGTGTTATTAATGTTCGGTCATCCCCACCTTCTCTCTCTGGATCTCATCTTTTATGTGAGAGATTTTGATCTTCACTGCGTCTATCTCCTCTTCCTGGAACAGGGGGATTGGAGTGGACTCACAGTCCTCAATGGTCTGGAAGGTCAGGTCTGACAGAGGGATATACCACTTGCAGTCATACTGCTGCCCTTTCCTATCACACAAGATACAGATACATACCAGACAAACGGAGTAAGTCATAACATTGCGTACAATAAATAAAGGTAGCCCCAGATATAAAGAGGTAATTTAGCAATGAATCAGTTGTCGCATCGGACGTGATCGGCCTCACCCTGCAGTCTGTTTTTTCAGCTTGGTGCAGAGCAGCAGGTCAGTAAAGAGGAAGACGTGGCGTAGCTTCCTGGAGCCCTCCAACAGCTCCACCATGAAAAGGTCCCTCATCAGCTGACGGTTCTATAGGTTGACAGAAAAAATTCAATCGGAAAGATTGAGTAACGCATCCTAATTTTGCATACATGTTGCAACGAGGAAGCAACACAACCAAGTAAAAATACAATAAATGTCTAGCATAAAACATTGAATAATTCCCCAATTATTCATAACTAACAGTGAGTGTGGCAATGTTTTGAGATTTTGTGGTTGCTTCCACCATTGTGATCAATTTCCTCATTTGTCAAAAATAAAAGCAAAGACTGCTATTAGTTTTGCTGGACATCTTAGATCAAAGTGCAATAACAATGCAGTGCCCTCCTAGCTTATTCTGTCACATAAATCCATGATAACAGAAACCGCGGTTACAGCAGGCTGATGATGCCCCGAAAAAACAAATACCATAGTTGATCCAATCACAGTCAGCCAATAGCAACACAAAATCAGTAGATTCTTAACATCCCCATTCACCCAATCCTCTCTTATGTTGAGATATATTGAGAAAGAGATTGAGAGACAATTGTTTTAAACTGTGATGAAGCAATTCCTCTCACAGATATTTCATGGATGTCGCAATAAGGAACAATTTCATAGACATGGGTGATACATTAAGACACAGATTCAGTGATATGCAGTATGTTTGAGAAAAACATTTCACCCTTTCTGTGTGACAGAAAACGAAACCGGTAAATTTGAATATATTTTTGGAAATGTTCATTACGAATTTATCAATATATCATAGTTTGAGTTTGAGTCTCTTTAAATCCTTGTCCCCAGTCAAAAAGTAGGGATGGATGTAGTGATGCATCTGTTTTTCCTGTGGCCGGCACAGAGCCTACACTGACCTTTGAAGCTGGAAAGGAAAGCTGCTTTTATTGAAACTGCCCATGTGAGACTGGGCTGGACTCTTCCAATGTAGTCCTGTGAAAGTCATGTTATTTATTTACTTACGATAAAATTACTGTCTAAATGGTTGGGTTTCCAGTAATAAAAGAGGAAATTTTAATCAGAGCATTGGAGTGTGTGCCGAGTCAATGTGGGGTCAGAAGGGGTAAGCGAGGGACAAAGAGGAAGTCTGCATGTGGAAGGGTGGGCAGATTGATGATAAGATGTGTTGCAGGTAATTTCTGGGAAACAGAGTTCAAACTCAGACAGAGGAGGATGGGTGTGAACAGAAGAGGTGGGGGGATTAGGCTTTCCTGGACTGAAACACAGGGAACCTTGGCCTGTGTATTTCCTACTTTGTCATGAGCTTCCTCTACTTTTCACTTCCTTCACTGAAAAAGCAGACATGGGATGACTCAGCGAGTGTCTGACTCATCCACCAGTTTCATTAACATTTCCAGACATGAAACGCTCCAGGCTACCATTGTAACTAGAAAGAAGTTGAACTTTTCAGACACCATTCAGACTCTGAAGTACATGTGTGTGCAACTTTGTACAGAAGGGACTGCTGCCACTATGAGTGCTGAAGTAAATTAAGCCAAGTAAAAATAAAAAGCATTTGAAATAAAAGACCAGCAAAGATAGTCACAGTGGCAGTGCAGTACCTAGATGTGTGTGCCACTGTGTCTGTTTGTCAAACCACTGGAGTTGTCCTTGGCAGCGTGAACACACTCCACTGTGGGAACAGGCTGTACCCTCTCTTGCTGTGTCCTCTTCAACTTCCTCTAACAAATGTATTCCACTGAAAGCTACAGTCTACTCTCTGTATTCAGTCTAATTAAACAACAGGGCCCTTAATATGCACAAAGTGATCTATTTATAAAAGGATAAATCCTCTGTCCAGGGACAAAAAGCCGCAAGCAGAAATCGGAGGGAGAAAGTTGAGATGTGGCCTGCCATACAAACCTCTCCTTTCTTCACTGTCATTGACTGTCGGCGTGGGGTTATCTCCTCGTTGATACTAGACAAAAAGTTCTGGGAGATGCGCAAGGCGTCCTGCAACAATGGGTAGTCTGGGTGGCAGGAGGGTGTGTGCTTCAATAGGTCCTAGAGAACAAGAAGATACACGTTTGGTTTTTTGTATAGCCTTTTAACAACATTTATTTTTGATTAACTTTAAAATATATACCGGAATGTATGATGATACAGTGCATCCGGAAAGTATTCATACCCCTTCACTTTTTCCACATTTTATTATGTTACAGCCTAATTCCAAAATGGATTAATAAAAATTTTTTCCCAACATTCTTCACACAATACCACATAATGACAAAGTAAAAAAAGTTTAGAATTTTTTGCAAATGTATTAAAAATAAAAAATTTAAATAATCACATGTACATAAGTGTTCACACCCTTTACTCAATACTTTGTTGAAGCACCTTTGGCAGCAATTACAGCCTCAAGTCTTCTTGAGTATGGTGCTACAAGCTTGCTACAACTATTTTGGGGCAGTTTCTCCCATTCTTCTTTGCAGATCGTCTCAATCTCCATCAGGTTGGATGGAGAGCGTCGGTGCACAGCCATTTTCAGATCTCTCCAAAGATGTTCAATCGGGTTCAAGTCTGGGCTCTGGCTGGGCCACTCAAGGAGATTCACAGACTTGTCCCGAAGCCACTCCTTTGATATCTTGGCTGTGTGCTTAGGGTCGTTGTCCTGTTGGAAGGTGAACCTTCGCCCCAGTCTGAGGTCCAGAGCACTCCGGAGCAGGTTTTCATCAAGGATCTCTCTGTACATTGCTGCATTCATCTTTCCCTTGATCCTGACTAGTCTCCTAGTTCCTGCCGCTGAAAAACACCCCCACAGCTTGATGCTGCCACCACCATGCTTCACTGTAGGGATGGTATTGGCCAGGTGATGAGCAGTGCCTGGTTTCCTCCAGACATGACGCTTGGCATTCAGGCCAAAGAGTTCAATCTTGGTTTCATCAGACCAGAGAATTTTGTTTCTCATGGTCTGAGAGTCCTTTTGGTGCCTTTTGGCAAACTCCATGCAGGCTGTCATGTGCCTTTTACTGAGGAGTGGCTTCCGTCTGGCCACTCTACCATACAGGCCTGATCGGTGGAGTGCTGCAGAGATGGTTGTCCTTCTGGAAGGTTCTCCCATCTCCAGATAGGATCACTGGAGCTCTGTCAGAGTGACCATCGGGTTCTTGGTCACCTCCCTGACCAAGGCCCTTCTCCCCCGATTGCTCAATATGCTGCAGAATTTTTTTTGTACCCTTTCCCAGATCTGTGCCTCGATACAACCCTGCCTCGGAGGTCTACAGACAATTCCTTGGACTTCATAACTTGTTTTGTGCTCTGACATGCACTGTCAACTGTGGGACCTTACATAAACAGGTGTGTGCCTTTCCAAATCATGTCCAATCAATTGAATTTACCACAGGTGGACTCCAATCAAGTTGTAGAAACATCTCAAGGATGATCAGTGGAAACGGAATGCGCCTGAGCTCAATTTTGAGTGTCACAGCAAAGGATGTGAATACTTATGTACATGTGATATTTTATTTTTGTATTTTTAATACATTTGCAAAAAATTCGAAAAAACTTTTTTCACTTTGTCATTATGCAGTATTGTATGTAGAATGTTGAGAACATTTTTTCATTTAATCCATTTTGGAATTAGGCTGTAACATAATAAAATGTGGAAAAAGTGAAGGGGTATGAATACTTTCCGGATGCACTGTACATAACAAGTGTCCTTGAGCTAGTGGGGGCATTGAAAAACTTACATGCAGTACAAGGGTGCTGCGAGTTACTCTGTCAACTGGTTTATACAGTAGAGCTGTGGAAGAGAGAGAGAGTAGCAGTGTCTGATCCAACACAAATAGGCCTGTCTTACTTTAAAAAGCACAAATTCATTTACATATGGCTGGGCTCTCTCATTATGTAAACTTTGCTAAAAAAGCTTCCAAACAGTAATTTATAGTGTAATTAAAGAAAACGCAGGTGTATTTACTTTCCAAGGAAATCTTTGAAGCCTGGTCTTTACACTCTTTTGTGCTCTTGATCTTGAGATTCTGGGGTGCAAGAGACAGAGAGAGCAGAAAATCATTAAGTTCAATCCAAACCCTGGGCAGTGCTCAGTTACCCAGTCAGCACCTCCCTGAGGCTGGTACTATATCAAACACAGGCCTTAACACTCCCACATCCTGCGGAGCGTGGTTCTATACATACCTCAGATATCTCAGCAAACTGGATGTTAGCCTGACAGCACTTGTCTGCAGTCTCCACAGCTGCCTTGTAGTTGTCAACAAAGGCCCTGTACACTCCAAGCTGACTAGCCTAGAGGGAAGAAAATGAGAAAATAACATATTTTAATGCTGCTGGATATATTATCTCATACATAAAATTGGCTAGCCCCTGATCATGACATAGACGAAAAATAGACAGCCTCAAGTAAAGTTTGCTAGATGTGTGATCATATGCTACTGTGCGGATTCACTAATGTCATATGTGCCTGTTGTTTTTTTATGCTGCCTACATCTCTTTCTAGTAATAACGCTTTTGTTCTCCTTTACTGCCTGTCATGTGGTAAAGCAAGGCTTTCATCTGTGCAGGAGCTGTCTCCAGGCAGTCTGCTCACGTGCGGTTCAGCATCCACTCCGCGCTACCACCAGTCCTTGATTTGGTTTTCCCTCTTAAACTCTACCTCGCTCCACTAATATGGGCCATTAAAGTGTACTGCTTGGGTAGAACTATGATTAACTTTCTATGAAGGTGGCTTACTAGTCTAAAAGTGGTTTCTTTGATAATACAAACAAATTGATGGCTTGGAAGGTACATTTTATTTAATCAAAGAAGATGAAAACAAGCTAACTTCCAGATGAACCACCAGAAGTCAATTCTTCTATGTATTTTTGCTCTTTAAAAGCAACCACAAACTTACCAGTTTCTGAAAGAGATCGCCAACACACTGCTGATTGCTCCACTGCTGGACTCTGGGCAGCAGAGCATCATAGAAGTCTTTGTGGATCTCATGGAGCTCCGGGACCTTAAAGAATATGGTCTCTATCTGCTGGAGGGTCAGCATTGGCTGTGAGGTGGTGGCTGCTGCCCTTAGAGGCTTCATGGGCTGGGAATCAACAACGGATAAGGATTAGTATGTGTGTGTGTGTGTGTGTGTGTGTGTGTGTGTGTGTGTGTGTGTGTGTGTGTGTGTGTGTGTGTGTGTGTGTGTGTGTGTGTGTGTGTGTGTTTGCACATACAGTATATAAGAGCTTGGTTATTTAAAGTAACAGTCTTATTGGACACTTACAATCAAGAGAGCTTCCAAATGGTTGAGATAGCTCTCCTCACTTGCCATGATACCCGACAAAACCCACTTTCGCATCTCCAGACCTTTTTCCTGATCTAGCTCCACCTGCATTCATGTGTGTATGTGGTAAGAGAGAGATAGAGAAAGAACAACATAAATATAAACAGAGCACACTTTCTCAAGTAGGCTCATGCTCATCGTCAGGATTCTGTTTGTGAACAGTTCTGATTTTCGCAAAATCCCTCCTTAGTTGAGTGAGAAGTCCACCACTGTAAACTCCTCGCTACAGAGGGTTCACCAGGGAACAGGACTGAACAGATTTCATTAAACCCAGTAAGAGGTGGAAAGGCCATGAAGCCTGTGGTACAGGGTTAGAGTATCCTAAAGGAAACATTGTTTTGCTAGCCTAGGAGAAGTAATAACTGGCTCAGAGGCTGGGCACCAACCTTATCAATGCCAGAGGCTTGAGCATCAGTGTCTGATGATATCTACAGATATTCAATTACCTTACATTTTTCATCGCTGCATAAATGTGCAATCTAATCTGTTATTAAATATATCAAGAATGATTTTGAAATCTAATTTTGATTGCAAGCGATGCAAGGTGTTACATTAATGTATACAATGAATAGATTAGAGACATTAATTCACACAATAATAGGAGTACTGCTTTTGTACGAGCAGCAACTTCAAAGTATCTGTACCAAAATAATTAAAAACAAAAGCCTGCACTAAATAGTCTTTGTCTCAGGCCAAATAGTAGACAGCAGACAAGGGAGAGACCCAATTAATAGTAACAGATTATGAACTATTAAATATGAATAGATCAGCGGTATGTGAGTGCTCCTTAGGGATTCCCTTTTTCATGATCAGAGAATAGGGTTCACGAGGGATATGCTATCAGGCTCCTTCGAGGCGTGGGTGTGAGATTCTGGGGTGAGTGAGAATGTGGGTAGTAATACGGAATATTACTTAATTGATTTGATTTGATTTGATTTGAAAGTATTTATTTCGGTCCATATATTCATATGTTACACACCTAAACACGAAACCCGAAAAGGGGTTAGCTGAAGTTTTCAATTATAATTGCTACCCCTTCACACATCATTAACTAAACACAAATTATAGTTATCATTTTACTTCTTCATCGTTAGCACCTAATAGACCCATATACTATACATGTATATACCTACACATACACACATACATGCGTATAATGCTACCACACATAGATAAGCACAAGTATATACTCAGACTCCTCAATATGTACATACATTTATACACCCATTTACATACAGTGCCTTGCAAAAGTATTCACCCCCCTTGGCTTGTGACTTATTTTGTTACATTACAACCTGTAATTTAAATGTTTTTTTAATCTGAATTTTATGTGATGGATCTGCACAAAATAGTCTAAGTTGGTGAAGTGAAATGAGAAAAAAAAATATATTAAAAATTATTTTTAAAAATAAAAATCTGGAAATTGGCATGTGCATATGTATTCACCCCCTTTGCTATGAAGCCCCTCAAAAGTTCTGGTGCAACCAATTACCTTCGGAAGTAACATAATTAGTGAAATGAAGTCCACCTGTGTGTAATCTAAGTGTCACATGATCTGTCAGTGTAAACACACCTTTTCTGAAAGGTCCCAGAGGCTGCAACACCATTAAGCAAGAGGCATCACACCATGAAGACCAAGGAGCGCTCCAAAGAAGTCAGGGACAAAGTTGTGGAGAAGTACTAGTCAGGGTTGGGTTATAAAAAAATATCCAAATCTTTGATGATCCCCCAGAGCACCATCAAATCCATCACCTTCAAATGGAAAGAACATGGTACCACAACAAACCTGCTAAGAGAGGGCCGCACACCAAAACTCACAGACCGGGCAAGGAGGGCATTAATCAGAGAGGCAGCACAGAGACCAAAGGTAACCCTAAAGGAGCTGCAGAGTTCCACAGCAGAGACTGGTGTATCTGCGCATGGGACCACAATAGGCCGTACACTCCATAGAGCTGGGCTTTATGGAAGAGTGGCCAGAAAAAAGCCATTACTTAGTGTTAAAAATAAGATGGCACGTTTTGAGTTTGCCAAAAGGCATGTGGCCGACTCCCCAAATGTATGGAGGAAGGTGCTCTGGTCAGATGAGACTAAAATTGAACTTTTCGGCCACCAAGGAAAACGCTATGTATGGCGCAAACCCAACACATCCCATTACCCCAAGAACACCATCCCCACAGTGAAACATGGTGGTGGCAGCATCATGCAGTGGGGATGTTTTTCAGCAGCAGGGACTAGGAAACTGATTCAAGTCGAGGGAAAGATGGATGGTGCTAAATACAGGGATATTCTTGAGCAAAACCTGTTTCAGTCTGCCTGTGATTTGAGACTGGGACGGAGGTTCACCTTCCAGCAGGACAATGACCCGAAGCATACTGCTAAAGCGACACTCGAGTGGTTTAAGGGGAAACATTTAAATGTGTTGGAATGGCCTAGTCAAAGCCCAGATCTCAATTCAATTGAGATTCTGTGGTCAGTCTTGAAGATTGCTGTTCACAAGCGGAAACCATCCAACTTGAAAGAGCTGGAGCAGTTTTGCCTTGAGGAATGGGCAAAACTCCCAGTGGCAAGATGTGGCAAGCTCATAGAGACTTATCCAAAGCGACTTGCAGCTGTAATTGCGGTAAAAGGTGGCTCTACAAAGTACTGACTTTAGGGGGGTGAATAGTTATGCACGCTGAAGTTTTCTGTTATTTTGTCCTATTTGTTGTTTGCTTCACAATAAAAAAAAAAAATCACATCTTCAAAGTTGTAGGCATGTTCTGTGGATAAAATGATGCAAACAATCCGTTCTAATTCCAGGTTGTAAGGCAACAAAATAGGAAAAATGCCAAGGGGGTGAATACTTTTGCAAGCCACTGTATATATATACTACATACACTGTACATTTCATCCTATAACATCTAAATAATTATTGCACTATATCTAACAAAAAGTTGTTCTTTGTAGTTTTTTTTAAAATCTTTGTAGATTACTGCAATTTTTTTATCTATTATCCAGGCTGTTCCACCGTTTTACTCCTTGAGATGAAATAGCCATTCTTTTTTGCGTAGTTCGCACTTGTTTATTTTCAAACATAAAATACCCTCTTAAATAATGATCACTTTGGCGTTCCTTAAACAAACTCTGAATTTTTCTTGGCAAGAAGTTGTTTTTGACCTTGTACATGATTTGTGCTGTCCTGAATTGTATTAAATCATAAAACTTAAGGATTCGTTCCATTATGAATAATTTATTTGTTGGTTCATTATATTCTGCTTTACAAATTGTTCTTATTGCCCTTTTCTGTAATATACTTATTGAATTTATATTTGTGTTGTATGTGTTACCCCATACCTCCACACAATACATCATGTATGGAAGTATGAGCGAACAGTACAAAATGTGAAGTGCATTGTGAGCCAACAAATTCTTCGCCTTGTACATTATGTGCCATATACATTGATAATTTGGATTTGACATAGGAAATATGTGGTTTCCAACAGAGCTTGTGGACCACTATCACACCTAAGAATTTTATTTCCTGAACCCTTTCAATTTCAATCCCATTTATCACTATTTTAACTTCTTTAACTTTATGGTTCCCAAATACCATACATTTCGTTTTGTTTAAATTAAGTGATAATTTATTTTTATCAAACCATATTTTAAGTTTCTCTACCTCCCCTACAAAACGTTCAATCAGTTGATCAATATTTCCACCTAAACGAAACATATTTGTGTCATCTGCAAACAAAATAAATCTTAAGAGGTCTGAAACTTTACAAATGTCATTAATATACAAAATAAAAAATTTTGGTCCCAGCACTGATCCTTGTGGCACTCCACAGACCACCTTCTTGTATTCTGACTCACAGTTATTTATGTATACAAATTGTTGTCTGCTCTCTAAGTAACTACCTATCCAATTATTTACAATCCCTCTCACACCATATCCCTCTAGCTTCTTTAACAACAAGCTGTGGTCCATAGTATCAAAGTTTTTTTTTAAATCAATAAATATGCCCACAGTATACTTTTTTTCATCAATAGCGGTTGTAATTTCTTCCATTAATTCGATTAATGCTAGTGAAGTAGATCTATTCTATCTAAAGCCATACTGCTGATCCCTTAGCAACTCATGTTTATCGATAAAACATTCTATACGTTGAGCAAACAATTAATTAGATATATTTGAGGAGCCAGGCTAATAATGCAGCTGAAAGGGCATGTCCATTATTAAAACATTAAATTAAACACTAAAGTCACTGAGGAGAGGGCGGTGTGACAGAGGGCAGTGTAGGACGTTACAGCGGAAAGGGAGAACACAGTGAAGGGTAAAGGTGGAGGGCAAACCCTGTAGCCGTTGACCCAGTAACTTTACCGACAGGGTGGACTCCAGAGAGCCAGAGGATTGCGTGTCTCGGCTGCTGCGGCTCTTCGACCGGAGGCGCGGGGAGGAGCTAGGGGATCCTGTGAAAGCCAGGAGGTCTGGGTGGCGTCGGTGCTCCTCTGCCTGCTCCAGGTCATAGTTATAGCCGGGAGGGGTTCCGCTGTAGTGGCCATCTGGGGGGAAACAAGTCACAAAAAGGAAAACAGTCAGGTAAAAGATCTTACAGCTACATGCCGATAGATATACAAAGACACTACTCTACACACAAGATTAAAGTATATCCAGCAATGTGGCAAGGAAAAACCACAAGCTAATTAGGTAGCTGAGAAGGTGAGGCTGACTGAATCACTTACTGTTAAAAATGAAATCCACAAAAACACCTTTTTGGACTACCGCCTGGTTTTTCATATCACTTCTTAACTCGCAAGCTTACTTTGTTATTTTACAAAATTTCTTCTGTTCTATTTTCTATAAATATCATGTTATTATCTGTTGTAAAAAACACTTCAACATGTTTTATCAAAGAGTATTATATCAATCTATATAATAACTACTGTTATTATTATTACCAGTTATGAATATTATTATTATTATTATTATTATTAGTAGTAGTAGTAGTAGTAGTAGTAGTAGTACTATGTGTAGCATGTTTGCTACATTTTTGTACAATATTCTGTTGACCCTGAAACACAGTAGTAGTGCAAGCAGCATCCAAGCCCACTTTGTCGCAGTGCCGTGTCTCTTTACTTGAAATCCTGTGACCTTCATAAGCCTTCCGCCTGTCCAAATCTACCACTGAGCCGGTGCCAGCCACGTAGGGATTGTCCTGCAGCAGTCGATATGATTGAGAAGCTGCAGGCATAAAACATGTTCCCAAGTGAATAAGAACCCTGTGCACTCTCACACATTTTCGTAGGCACCTTTCAAAACTATAGTCAATAAGGATAAGTAATGACAACCAGTCATTTAGGACTATGCCTAATGCTTTGTTGGTGGTTCCTTGCAGTTAAGTCTATGAAAGGTTGGTAGGCCTAGGCCATAACTCCACCCACTGCACTCATAGATAATAGACATGGTTGTATTCAATACATTCAGGAAAATTATAGAAAACAAATTAGCTAGGCTATATTGTGTGGGCTTTTGTTGTGGTGTAAATTGTACAGCATTTTCATTCAGTTTTGTTCTCTGAACCCATTATAAGTAATGAAGTATCAAAGCCCTATTGAGTCCACTGAGAAGTACAGTGTGGCATTCTGGGTTTGCAAGACAAAACACAACACAAAAGGGGGATTTTTATATCGTTTGTGGTTAGGTTAAATGGTTCCATTATTATTCATCTTGAAGTGGATCAACAAGGTCTCCCAGCCCTGTCCTTACTGTTACCCTGGCTAACCATCCGTCCCTTCAGTGGCTATCATTATAGGCTTGTGTGGCACAAGATACTGCAGTGATAGAAAGTAGAGTTTTTTTGTCTTGGGGGCTTGGGGCCATGGTGTTGACATAGCAGAACACTGACATAGGTTACGAGAAAGACAATAACTGCCATTTCACTGCTGCGTGGAAACAAGAGATAAAGGATTCTGGATGTAGGGTTGGAACAAGTCAAGGCTTGTGGAGAGGCCTGGCTGACCGTTGTGATAACCTGAGACTTAGACACTACAGCACAGGGTCTGAACAAACACAGCATTTGAGATAGAAGACCAACGTGTTGACTCCGAAAGAACAGGCAACAGTAGGCCATGGTGGTGACCTCTCAGTACAAAATAAGCATATTTGAAAGGCCAGTCTACGGTACATTATGTTACTATATGATTACTAAACACGTGGTCTTCTTTGCCAATGTACTCACCTTTAATATGCAAACATGATAGAAAAACTACAGCATTTAAAGGAAATGCACTTATTATTTATCAGAGTGGAAAAATCTGCAGAAAACTGTGTTTGATTCACCATCCGTGCCATACCAAGTGGATATCCCAGTATCTGTAGTCTCACTACAAAGACTGTTACTGAGGAAGTGACCAGGCAGGTCTGTTTGGAACATTCAGCAATTCATCAACTACAGGATGGAAACAGGATTTCTTCACAAGGTCATACTTGAAAAATAAAAAATAACTCTTTGTTTCCTAATTTCAAACAACTCATACTCCGCCAAGACAATAATGGTATATCAATTTTTTTTTCTTATAATGCTATTGATAATATTAAGCACATTAACAATTTTGGACAATTGAGCTTAACAACAGCTCTGTGGTGGCCCACAATGGTGTCCAAAACTAGGGTTTCTAGGACTACACTGTTGTAGATTTTAGATAGAATCCTGCTGAAAAGTTCTCTCCTGTTCCTTTCAAAAGAGGAAATATATGGGAAAGGACAGACTGCCTACTCTCCAAAGCATTGCGACATTAAGAGGAACATGTTTTTAGTTTCCATGATTCCAACGGAGTAGAAGGATCAATAATAAAAGGGTTGGAAGGTGATGGTTATCGAAACACTTTCTCTCTCATCCAACTAAGGCTTAAATTGTTTCAATTATGCAATGGAGCGGCAATAAATACATTCTGATAGCATTACATAAGATCGCTTAAACCAACAGCTGTGACTATGAGCTATATGGATGTCGCTCCCCCTGTGTTTGAAAGCACTAGAAGTTCAGCCTGAAAATAGTTACAAGGATTCTACAGCACATAAAACAACAGGTTTGCAACCCTTACAATCCCTGGCCATAGAATGACCTACCACAAACCCCCTAACCATGCTACAGTATGTAAACACTAAAACAGACCTGTATGATTAAGTATGAGGATTACAGTTTAGGAGGAGAGGAGCACGCAGTGTTACAATGATGACCAAGCATCAAAACCACAACCTTTAATCCTAATCTATAGTGGTCACCCCCCCCCCCCCCCCCCCACACACACACACACAGACATCACAAAACAGAGTGAGGGTTTGACAGATGTGCAACTAAGACTCCACCATTTGAACCCTATACAAGACCTTGGTTTGAGGCCTCATGAATTTCCTAGTTGTTTAAAACACTGCCTCACGCTATAAGGATGGTAGGTAAATCTTTGCTTTAGGTTAAGATTGGGATGTTGGCAGTTCTAAATGGTGTGGGTTCAAATACCAATGCCTATAGTTCCAAGCCCATTGTAAAAATTTACTGTATTAGCAAGTGACTGTGTGGTGTGAGAGATGAAGTCATTGAGTGTGGGTTGTGGAAGGAGGAAATGGCCCAGACATAGATCATCAGAAGGAGAGCCTGTGGAACCTGCTGGGCACATCCGGAGACACTAAATGCAACTATTCTTCTCTATTAATGAGAATTTACAAAACTAAACAAAGTCAAAAATAGCTTTGAAATGACTCGTGTTAAAACGCTAAAAGTATAAACAGAATACGGGATTTTGAACTCCCATCGTTTTAACATTGATTGGCGGCTTAATAGTAGCCTCTGATTGTATGGGTATGGATTTATAAGAGAAGTTGCACCTTTACAAAAAGCAGCAAAAGATGGCAAAGTGTGATGCTGTTAAAAGGTTTGTCCCACTTTATGGCTCTGCTAAATGGATTCTCCTCTTGACTGTGTGGTCACTGGGGAGACCGTGGTCGTTGAGACAGCAAACAGGGGGCAGCCAAAAGAGGCGATGACCTTAAACAACAGGCAGTGTATCCTCATCGCTCTCTTCTCTTTCTATAAATTCAAATCTATAAGGAAAATAGTCCATTACTAACAGCTTGTAGTCAAAAGGTTGAGTCCCACTTCAGTCACATATACACTACTGAATATAATATTCCTCAATCACATTGCTTTGTCAATCTTATGTGTGGCCTAATCAATCCCCGGCATAAACTCTCATTTGTCTGACAGCTAAACTTGCAGTCAAGTTCAAAATGTGAAATCTGTGAGGGGGATCCAAATGAAGTAGCTGACTTGTGTTTTGTTAAACCGCAAAAGCCTGAGCCAACCAAACATCATCACATGCAGACCCCGATGTGTCTTAAGGGCCCATTGAAGTGGGAGGCACTTGAGAGCAGAGGGCAGTAG
The DNA here is from genome assembly GCA_026901105.3 of Galaxias olidus. Taxonomy (NCBI): domain Eukaryota; kingdom Metazoa; phylum Chordata; class Actinopteri; order Galaxiiformes; family Galaxiidae; genus Galaxias; species Galaxias olidus. The sequence goes on along the minus strand of JAPMUY010002353.1, from coordinate 106,075 downwards.
GAGCAGCGAGGCCCACTGGAGCAGAGCTCAGATCTGTTCTGGGATATTCTAAATTTACTCACACACCCAACCCAGCACACCTACTAATCAGAGAGTTTAAATACCTCAGGGTGGTCACCGTTCTGCTTGTAATGGGCTGCATCAAGGATATATCAAGGCTCAATAATTGCTTCAATCTGTAACTGTAAAAAAAAAAAAAAACACATATGCCGACAGACACACACAAACACACGAGCACACACACGTACATGACTGATAAAAAGAACAAGCTAACAATGGCAACAGCTAGTCTTTCCTCAAAGCACACATCAATTATTCATACCTCAACACCTGTAACCCACCAACCAGTTTAAAAAATAAATGCCTGAACAGAGAATAAAGTAGACACACTAAGAACTTCAGACATTTAGTATGTTCTATTGTCCACCATACCGAACAACTCTGTCAATTATAAACAACATGGGTGCCTGTGATAGTCGGTTATTGCTACCACTGACTAAATTGGCTATAGTAGCCAGCTTTTTACATTATAGACAGCATTGTGAATTCCAAGCTATTTAAATGGTTATAGTATATTAATTGTCAGCACAATTGGTCAATGTTCTTGTGTATGCTACAGTGTTTCACTGAATTAAGTTTTGGAAGAATAAACATGGAATCTGTAAAAGATATATTGAAAGTTTTGCATTGATACTGTTTGTATTAATCTTATGACACTCAGGTCTCTTTGTTCAATAAAAGGCATGTCTAAGCAAATGCTTCTGGTTTAAGACAAGGTACTAAAGGTGGGCTCATATAGCGCACTAATATTATTCCATGTCATTAGCCCCGTTTACCCCACACCCTTAACGCAGCCGAAACATTCCATAAACACTTGGCCTGCCAGGCAGGAGCACACAGAGCCCTTTGAGTAGGACCTAGGAGGGGAGTTGAGAGCAGAGGGGGGAGACAGAGCACGAGGGAGGCTTACAGAGTGGAAGGAGAGCTGTAGAGAGGGCTGCCAGATCATAAACATGTCAAATTGTTTTGCCATTAAATGTTAAAACATATATGGACATAAAAAAAGGCTGACGTAGCGTTATCTGCTGATATTCCTCAAATCCTTTTTGTCTTGAAAGCATAACACAGTTTTGGAGGTGGGGGGAAAACTACATTTCAGGTGGCAGCTACCTTTGTGTGGCCTGACTCACGGTTCCCTGGCCAGCTCTTGTCCACTTTACACAATGCAGTCATACAGAATGGGAATGCTTGCGGGCTTCCAAGCTAACCCATAGGACCACATGTGCACTTGTACCACTTCCTCTTGTACATTTTAAACTTGGGGGAAAGGGAGGGGACAATTTATCCCGCTTCCTTTACCACTGCACCTCCAATGTTGATATTCAGGTACAATGATCAGACTGTCTGGGTGTCCTAAATAAATCATGAGTCTGCAATTAACTAGGAGTGTGGGCCACCACCTGTCATACTTTTGCTGAGGCTGCATGTCCGCTGGACTGAGGACAGACATGCAGACAGACTTAAGCATCGCTCTGACAGACACTTTACATTAGTGTCAAAGCCGACATAGGCCCTTCATGAAATGTTAGCAAAGTTACAGGAGGGTACGTTCTGCTTCACACTGATAAACATTAAAATAAAATGATTTATAAGCTATATTTAGATTATCTAATTAAAAGTTAAGTTAGTTTATTTTCTAAGCCTTTATTTTGGACATAGGGGTTGTCAGACTTTTTTTTCTCAAAGGCCACCTCAGGCAGGTCACCAAAGTCTTTAGGGAAACAAAGTGCTTATGTTTGGATAGTCTGTACAAATGACTATAAATATTGGCAGGGTCACGAAAAATAACTTGAGCTTCTGAAAAGGGGAGAAAAGGGAGAGTGTCAGTTTCAATGCCTTTTACACCACTTCTGTCTCATTTTAATATATTAACCATGAGACAGTCTGCGGCGGAGACAGTCTCTCCCATAACCATATAAGGGCCTGGCTACAGGCATGTCAACGTTGTGACGATAATTAATTATGGCAAAACAGAGCCATCAGAGAGCTGGCCTCCTTAAAAGCCCACAGCTAATCAGCAGCTCTATTCACAGCCAGCCTTGACAATTGGCCCAGATATCCAAAAAACAAGACAGCAGTGGTTATTTTATTCCTATTCATGAACAAATGCTCCCCTTGAAACGTGTCAATTTTTTGACCCAGTTGTCCACCACTACACGGAGGGAGGCGGCAGGGTGGTAAAATGTGTGGCACACTCAGAGTTTTGTTTATGTCAGTCAGTAGAGCACCAATTGCAAAGTGTGCCCCTCAATCCCAATGAAAATAATTGAGGTCTAAACCTTAAAGGACATGGGGATACATGTGGACTAACACAAATTAAATAGTTGGGTGTCAGGTATTGAATTCAGGTATTGCAGTACCAATACTTAGGACTCTGAAGAAATGGCTTAGGACATTCTGATAGGCCTATATACGCCAAAATGCTTATGTAACTATAGAACACTGGCCCTTAATACCATTGCCCTTAGGCTAGTTTTACGAGGAGGATTTAAGGAATCCAGTAAAAAAACAGAATGCAGCAATACTATTTATGATTTATAGAACAAAAGGTTCCCCACAGCTACCTATAACTCAGTGGCAACAACAGAGAATAGTGGATTATCATGCATGTTTCAAAGCCACAGCCTACCCCTACCCGTGCACTGATCCAGAAATGTGTGCAGCAATATTATTATGACATCAGAAAATAAATCCTGATTTCCGCTAATCCACAAAGCACGGTACTCAAGAGAGCAGCAAGGCCGTTACCTTTACAACATCTCAACCCATTTGGCAACCACTTCAACAGCGTCATATCTACAGCAACAAAGAGTATCCAAGATTATATTCAATCTCCAAGATCACTAGGCCTTAACGGTAAAACAAGGCCCAATCTCTATTTAATACCTATACCTATAGATTCCATGGTACTGAAAAATAATCAATTTAACAGTAATGTATTTATAAAAAAGGTTTGGTAAAGGGGTTTTAAGCTAATAGCATTGTGAAACAAACCCAGCCACATGTTGGATTTGCTTGCTTGCATACTGATTATTTCAAGGATTTGTTCATCGCATGTTTGGTGTTCAAGTCTTGTGCTTTGCTCTTAATCCCCTTATGCAACAATCTATCCTGAATCACTGCTTAATCTGCTCCACAGTCAGTTGATAAAAGTTTTTGGGAAACAAAAAAACATGAGCCTTTCCTATATGTATACACACACACACACACACAAAATAATTTTGTGTTTGTTGGGTGAAAACACACACTCAAATAATGTAATGATTGTCGTTAAACACTAAAGTTGTTGTTTAATGGTTTTGTTTTAAAACGCTTAGGCATATTACATGTAAACCCTTATAAATTAATTCTGGCAACGAAGCCACAACTCAAACCTCTCTGTCCTTGGCAATATGACCCTTCTTATCCCAGTTACATTGTTACATTGTTACAGTGTCAATAGTATGCTGCATGAGTGATTCTCCTATTGTGTCCACATAACCACAGGAAACATTGATGCTTGAATTTTTTGATGGAAAGCCATGTGACACAGTCTGGGTCCTTCATCCTCTTTTTAGAGAGAGTTGTCAGCCTTTTTCGTCCCCACCCCCAACAAAGAGCCTCCCTAAATTTACCACGCAACACAAAACCCTTTTAAATGAATTACCCCATGCCCAGGACAACAATGCTGATGTGTGCTGACACAAAAACACTCTGGCTGAACAGGGCCGAATGCCTGGACAGCCTGGAGGCACCCACTATCTCAATAAGGGCATCTTCACAAGAAAACAACAGCACTCAGTTGGAAAGAGCAGAGGGTGTAAATGGAAGGGGCAGGCAGGCTTATAAAAAGCGGAAGGAAACCCAGACAGTGATTTTTTTGAAAAACTATACACTGGGTAACTTTGAGGTTTCACTGCATTCAGAGTGCTAAATAATCCTACAGGAAACATTTGAACAGATTTGTACTAGATCAAGTAAATCTTCATTTCAGAGAGTGTTGCAGCAGGTGCACTTTACCACATCACTGCTCTAGTCTGGATCAAGGTCAAAACGGCATGTGCAGGCTCAGGCATTTACATGAGAGGATGATTATAGAGGGAGTTTTTAAGTGCTTGTGCTTTCATATCTCCACTTGTTAACCATTTGATGTCTTCAATCCTAAACATGAAAAGTGCACAAAATACAACTAATAATAAACAAGAGATACAAAGACTGCCTTGTAGACCTACCCAGGTCACTTTGGAGAATGTTGTCATGTGAGGTCCTACTGGACGTGGTGGAGTCCCCATCGCCAGGCCAAATCGGACCTGTTTTGCGTACTCCAATGTTGGAGGATTCCGACACCACCACCTGCTGCTTCAAATGCTGCTGAGTGACAGGTGTAGGGGGACTGCTGCTTTCAAATGACTGTTGGGAGTGCTGGGAGGGTGAGCGACTGGTCTCCCTGTACATTCGATATGTGGTGGGACTGGGGGACACGTGACTAGACGGGCCCGAGGAGTAGTCCTCCTCACTGGACGTCAGGTTCTCATTGGAGCTGCAGTCTGGCGTGTAGCCACCCCCGACGTCGTCAAAACTGCCCGGTGAATAAGAGCGGCGTGGCCAGGTGAGGTGAGAGTCCTCATCCACACTGTGGTCCCTAATGTGGATGACTCTCGCTTCTCCTCCACACATTATTCCACCTACATACACACTGGTGTACGGCTGGCAGTCTCCCTGCTGGTGCTCAGGCCTCCCCCTGTTGGAGTAGAGGACGCCGTCTTTAAGGACATTTGGGTTCGCCTCTGCCTCGTCGTGCAAGCCGTTGTAGCTGCAGCTGCCCTCAGTGGACCTGCCTCTGAGAACAGCCTGGGCGATCTCCCCGGTGAAAGCTGACAGGTTCCCAGGCACTGAATGGAGGGACCTCTTACGCTCCATCTGCATGGCCTGGCAACCCAGAGTGCTGATCCTGTCAGACACTTCTTTGTCATTCACTTTCACCAACCCTCGCTCATGGTGGTACTCCATGTTCACATAAAAAGGTCTGTCCCCGCCTCCCATTACTGACAGTCCTTTGCTATCTCCTGCTGTGTGAGAGTTGGCTCTCTTGATGCGTTCAAAGTTGGATCTCAAAGCGGCAACTGAGCCTGTGGCCATTGGACATTCTGGTACTTCTGTGTCTGTGGTACATGGTAAAGTGCGATTTGGGGACACCCTACCCCTCTGTTCGGCTGAAGAAACACTGCCCACTCCTCTCTCGGGATGCTGTTTAAAACGTTCAGTGTCAGTTGCCACTCCTTGTGGCTCCTCCACGGAAGACTCCTGTAGGTGGGACCTCTGGTTTTCTGTGGAACTGGACTGCCCTCCTGAAATAATTGGAGAAGTTTTCTTAAAGCCCCATCTCTGGCCATCATAAGCCTTCCTCTCCTTAGCCAAGAGAGTCTGAAGGTAAATCATTCGAAAGCGCTCCTTGTTCACCTCCTTCTCCAAGTGCCTTATTGATGACTTGCACTTTTCTAGCTCTTGTTCAATGTCCTCTAATGATTTTAAATCCATGTGGGGGGGTTCCGATTCGGGGAACTGTGCTTTCCAAGCCTCCACAAACCCCACTGGTTCAACCATTGTTTTGGTATAAAAACAAATATTGACAATATAGGCGAAACTATTTCAACATGATTATTATTATCACGAGACTGACTTTATCCCCGGTATGAAAAATAATTAGTTCAGCAGTAGAGGGAAGTAGAGTTACAACTACAATATTTGTTGCAAACAAGTTCGTTCCCGTGTTCAATGCCACAAACATCTGGATCCTTCATAAATTGCTTAAATGTGGCAAGCTTAAAAGTTTAGTCCAGTTCAGAATATAAAGCATTTCCACCATTCCTTTCATGAATAAGTCCACACGCTGTAGCGTTTTGAAAAAATATTGTTCGTACGCTCCCTGTGTCTTGTACTGCAACTCGCAGTCTGACTCTGATACAATTCAGCTCCTACATCATACTGCTTGGTGCAGAAAGGGGAGGGGTTAGCGGAATGATCGTTGTAGAACACTGCACTGACACTGCTGGGTTATTAAAAAGAAAATAGCAAGTGTGTTATTTTTTATTAATGCTAAGCGATTAACATTTCAAATGGAAACCTGGAATGGAACCTTCAAATGGAAATTTAATTAAATTATCTATGCAGACTGTGATCACCTTCAGAGTCTAACCCATCATGTATTAACTCATTTATGATTAGATATCTGTAGATAACCTGTGCTATTCTACTTTATTATCAGATAAACTGAGATTGAAACATATTATCATTATGCTAAGCGTCAACATGTGTTATGCATTGCTTCTGATATTAAGTTATCGTCCAATGGCATTGCATTTGTCTCCACCTAAAGGAAATAAACAGAAGAGGTGTATGCGCATAACCCTGCGCAATTTTACTGGTCATTGCGCTATATCGAGCAATGGTACGTTTCGACTTCCTGTTAGCAACCCGCTGGAGTGGAAGACGCTTATCTGGTTGTCAAACAAAACCTTTTGCCAGTGAGCTGTTTTACTATCATTTTAATAGAAATTATTAGCTGATTATTCTGTAAACCTTCTGGGATACATTATTATTGCTGCTCTACTAGATTCCGTCTACTTTGTATTATGTTGTAGCCACCTAACGCTGTTTTTAGATACCTTCCAACATAATCAGCATCCTAATTTGAAGATAGCTGGCATGCAGCTACTCGTTTAGCTAACTAATGCTAGCTACTGTGTTGGTTTCAGATACATAATATATTACCTAAAACTAGCAAGCTAACGCCAACAACAGTAAAAACAATCAACTACCAACTAAGGCAGCAAGCACATTTTGAGGTTCTCAAAATGAGTGAACAACTTAAATTTATTGTTGAGAACCTTAACAAAGAGCCTTTTAAGAAAAACTTTAACCTCATTACGTTTGACTCGCTGGAGCCAATGCAACTGCTGCAGATTCTCAACGATGTTCTGGCTGAAATAGATCCCAAGGTATGACAATTATGTTGCTCAAAATGTAACAACATTCTCTGTCTCAAAATTATAGTCTTGATGTTTAAAAGTGACAACGAAAACCAAGTGTGGACAAACCTGTTATTGATGCATTAATATTATGTTTGAATTGTATTTGAAGTAAGCTTGGGATTTCACAGTGCATTTGTATTTGTTTTCAGCAAGCAATTGATATCCGTGAAGAAATGCCTGAGCAGACAGCAAAGAGAATGTTTACCTTGCTAGGGATGTTAAAATATAAACCTCCTGGGAATATTTCAGATGCGTAAGTATTTTTGATGCCAATATATATTTTTATTAGAGCGTTTCCTTTATCCAAATGTGTTTGGGTTTATTTCTTGCCTCTACATTACATACATTTATGTAACAACGTGTTTTTTTTTTCACTACAGGAGTAGTTTCCGACAGGGCTTGGTAATTGGCAATAAGCCTGTGATTCACCCTATTCTGCATTGGTTATTGCAGAGAGTCACAGACTTGAAAAAAAGGGCTTATCTAGCCCGCTTCCTTGTTAAACTGGAGGTGCCTGCAGAGTTTCTACAGGATGATGTCATTACTGACACTTATCATCAGGTTAGTTAATTATGAAATTAATTTACCTATCAACCATCATATGTGTGGTATGGTAACTTTAGAGAGTCAAGAGGCTCTTTTTTTCTAAAGCTGCTAGTTTTATGCTGGAAATCTGCCCTAACCCAGCCAATAAAATAAAAAAAATTATTTACCGTACTAAGTCAATTAATGTATCTATTGTATTGTTTTTACCCTAAATTTGTAGTATGAAGAACTAGTGGAATGTTTCAAGACATATCACAAGGAGTGCGAGCAGCTGAAGAATTCTGGCTTTTCCACATCAGAAATTAGACGGGTAAGGATGCTGTATGTTTTATATGCTGACTGTCTACCTGTAACTATCCATTTTAATTTGTATGTGGAGTTCAAACTGACCTACACCTCGTATTTTTAAAAAGCAATTCACCTGGCTCACCTTACAACATCTGCTCCCCACTTCAGGACATTGGTGCCATGGAAGAGGAAAAGGATCAACTGATCAAACGTGTTGACAGGCTGAAGAAGAGGGTAATTCATGGCAGTCTTTAGACTCACTGAGGATTGAGAAAGCAAGGTCCCCAGCCGTGCCCCGGATAAGCAAGCAGCTTCCTTCCGTGAACTAAGAATAGATAGGCATCTGAAAGGCCAATGGCTTGCCCTGCTAAACAACTTCAGTAGTGGGGTGTTTAAAATGGGGGAAACTTTAGTCATAGCCCAGTGTATTCTTTTTGTTCTTGACCTTGTGAGGTGAATAAGTTGTCACGGCTTCCCCAATCGCTGTCAAGCTGCCTTTTTTGTCCACTAGGTGGAGTCAGTGTCCAACCACCAACGAATGCTAGAACTCGCCCGTCAACTACGTGTGGAGAAGGAGAGAGAAGACTCACTTGCTCAACAAAAGCAAGAACAGAAGAACCAAGTAAAGTGTCTTTGTGATATGTAAACATTTCATAGTTTTAAATGTTTTATCAAAAGCAGTATGAAGTGTCACACTACAACACACTACACATCCAATTATTGTGAGTGCTGATGTTAATAATCTCTACAGTAGTATAATCGGCATGACATATCGCACATTATTCGATTAACTAAATGGTGGGGTTATCATTTGCATCTACTCAGCTGTTTCAGGCCGAGCAGAGACTGCAGAGATCCCAGCTGCAGCTGAAGGATTTGCGACAGGCAGCTGCAGATGCCAAACCAGAGAGTAAGTGGGCATGTCACATCACCACTAGTCACATGCTCACAGCTGGGTGAAAGGTCAAGGACATGGCTGATCAGACTGACTCTTCATTAATAGATTTACATCTTTTAAGGCTCCTTGTAATAACCCTGATCTTTGATGTACTCTGTCAGCGTTTTTGTACCGAAAAAATCATCTGTTTGGTGTCTCATCTGGCGTCAGTTTTTTTTCTTCCAATCTGTTTGGAGCTTTACACACTTACAGTTTCCAAAATGACCTGAAGTTTGCAAAGCTGACAGAGAGATAAAAGAGATAAAAAAAAAATATGGCCTGATTACGGTTTATTATGTCTCACAGACCATCATGCTCTTTTACCCTGAACAAAGGAGTAACAGAAGCTTTCTCGTTTTTAGGCTTGATGAAGAGATTGGCGGAGGAGATCAAGATCAACTCTTATATGGTGTCAGATAAACTCCCCAAGGAGCTGGAGAGTAAGAGGCGCATGGTGCAGTATCTGCAGAAGGTGGTGTCTGAGCCTGCCATGGGCCATGGCGAGCTTCAGGAACTGGAGAACAAGGTGATTTCTTATTTTACAACACAGTAAAGATTCATTCAGATTATTGACATAAAGGTGTCAATGCTAATACTTTATGAAAGGTTTTTCATATAAAAATTTTAGTAACAGCCAAACTAAATGTGTTCTCTCCCAGATTCAAGAAATCAACATGGAGATAAATCAACTGATTGAGAAAAGAATGATGAGAAATGACCCAATGGATGACAAGCTGTCCCTCTTCAGGCAACAGGTGATGAATTGTATAAATTATATTATAAAAAACATATCCTGTTTGTTGGTCTAAATGGCTTGAAAACTGAATGAATGGTTTTGATATTTTGTTAAGCGGTAAATTTATGCATAACAACAGTATGTAAGCCTGGAGCGTTGTTATTTTGTGTCTTTATATATTTTAAAGGGTTTTATACTTGTAAAGCTGAATGCGTTGACTGTTCCATAATAAGCTGTATGATTTTTTAAGATCTATCAGTTGTTTAAACTAATCTGGCATAACCTATTGTGACCCCTATAGGCCTCCATCATTCTGCGTAAGAAAGAAGCAAAGGCGGAAGAACTACAGGAGGTTAGGGAGGAGTTGTCGGGAGTCGATCGCGAGCTCACCCAGAAGAACAGCTTGGCACGAAACATGGATGGGGAAGAAATCATCCGAGGAGATGAGGTGCTACAGATGCTTCCTACAAAGCTTTAATGTATCACAAACCAAACTGACATTTTGTTGATGGTCCTGGTCAGTAACTAATTGCTTTTGAGCTGGAGCCTACCATTATCCTTTGTAAAAATAGTATTTTTGTTATGATTATATTATTATTTATGTGAAACAGATAATATGATTTCTGTCTGATTCAAACCTAAATGTTGGCCACAACAGAAATGCTTAACATTTCCATCTCAATGGGAATTCTATGAGATTGTGCTTGTGTTACGTTAGCACATAAACTTTGATTTGACATGAGTGAACCAAAGTGGATTTGTAGTTCACAGAAAACCCAGAGAATCTATTTCTGTTCTTGTGTAAACACAGAGGGACTCACTGGCTAATGCAACTTATCCATTTTCCCCTCACTCTCTCGAATTCCCATGGAGTTATAAATAGCACACAAAAGTGACTACCCGGAACCAGGACAGTACCGTTCTAAGTGTTTGCTTTTGTCGTATAGTTTGTATAATCAATGTTCTAATTCAATTTAGTGAAACTATGTGGGGCGTAAATCCTTCAGCTCCATTTAATTTACTTGAGGAGGTTTTTCCTCACAAAACATAGACTGACATGTCCTGCGTTGCATAGTTCTTCAATTCAATCTTTTCTGAGCTATTGGTACAGACCCTCTCAAATATGAGTGCTTTTTTGGAACCGATTGTCAAAAGTCATCAAACCTTCATGTCAACACACACAAAACCTATGTTTGGCTTAATAGGATCAAGGACAGACAAGTTACTCCTCATTTCTCTACTGCTCCCTTGTGAGTGGGGCAACCTTCGGCCTTAAATAGGCCTGTATTAGCGAGTGCTGCTGACAGACAAGACCCGTGCTGTACCCAAATGCCTTGTCCGTGCATTTTATAGGGAAGCTTTCAACTCTCAGGGAGACCAATTCGCAGAGAGCTGGATAGGGTGGTGAGGTATAGAAGTCCAAGCTTGTCTGAAATAGCTGCATAACACTCTCTCTGCTCACTCCTTTGGGCTATGGGGGGTTAAGTCACCTCAAGATGACAAGAGACAGAGTGTGTGTGTGTGTGTGTGTGTGTGTGTGTGTGTGTGTGTGTGTGTGTGTGTGTGTGTGTGTGTGTCGCATTTGATCGGCCAAAGAAGCCTGTCAAGATGAGAGGAACTGCTGAAACGGTCTGATGAGAAACAAGAGGCGAGTTGATAGTCTGCAAATTCGTGTACAGTGTAATGGAGAGGCCATGGTCTGGTCACACCACTTATCAGTCTCTCCTGCAGTGTTTGAGGGTCGCTGGTCACGGTGGAGACCATCCCCTTATCAGAGGTATTTTCCATCCTGCCGGTTATGTCACGTGTCGCGACTGCCAGCCCCTCTGTGGGAGGTGACAACGCCAGCTCATCCCCAGGTCGGCTGGCTGTACACCCCCAACTCTGAACCAGACTGTTGACTACACTAAGCCTTTTTGCCCGAACAACTAGATAGAATCATGAAAGAATCATTTTTGAATGGCGTGGTGCAATTCAACTGAAAACATGGAAGTTTATGATGAAATAGCTACTACTTGCCATGCAGCATAATTCTGTCATGCAACAGAAATTCCCCATCAACTGTGTCTGCCCTTGTTGTCTTAAAATATACACACCATAATACTCACACGCCTGTGCATACTTAAAACTTCTAGGGCTGTTCTACCGAGCTGTTCAACATTCGTAGCTGCTATGGACCCTGGGGGAGTTTAGTTGTGCTGCTACAGAAGTGATGCCAAATGAAGATGTCGGCTCTCTGCTGGCTGTGTGCCCGAGAAGCTCAGGTTTCAGATCATAGACAACTCCCTGAGGCTCATTGACCCTGGGCGCAGCGCCTCTCCTCCACTCCCTCGCCTGGCTCAACCATTATTTTCTTTCCTTTTCACGTGCCTTTCACATTGTTTCACTAGACCACTACCAAACTGTCTCTTGTTTTCTCGGGATAACCTTACCCTAGCTATGCGTTGAGGCGTTTCTTTTATCTTTTTTTTAACACTGGCATCTTATTTTACGCATCCTATAATAATGTCTTCCTACTGTCTCTCAGTTCAAGCGTTTGGTTGGGAAATTGCGCAGCAAGAATACTGTGTATAAGAAGAAGCGTCAGGAGATCGCCGAGTTGAAAGCCGAGTATGGGGTTCTGCAGCGGACAGAGGAGGTCCTCAAACAAAGGCATGAAGTGGGCCAACAGCAACTGGTAACTCCATCCCGTACCTATCCCTGCGATACTTTTCCTACCCGCTCCCTGCACCCCTCCAAACTCTTGCAGAATGCATGCCCTTTTGCTGTTTCATCCTATCCTCATCCATGCAAATAACTCCTACTCTGAAGTGGTAAGACTTTCCTGGAAATTACAACCCACCTCTGTGCCCTCCTACCTTCTGTGTTGCTGATAGCCTGACTGACGCAGGCGGGGCTAAGCTTCCTTCTGGTACTATTTATGATAGCTGCATCTGCTCGTCTTTCTGCGTTTCAAAGTGGTTCAGGGAATGTTCTATCTCCAGTGAGCTGGTGGTATCTCTCCTGGTGTCAGCCTATGTTAATTTATTGAATAATGACATTGCATTTGCCCCTATTGTGAATTTATTTGACAGAGCAGAAGGAGTCATGTGGCAAATAAACAAGATAGAAAGAAAGAAAGAAAGAAAGAAAGAAAGGGAAACGGAAACGAACACGAGCAGCTGGATACAGGAGAAAGAGAGTGCCCCAAATATGTGTAGAAATGACAAGTGGAGAGTGTAGCCACTCACTACACCACGCTACCCCAGAGGACACCTGTGTGCAGAGACTGTAGCTACAGGAATGCAACACCTTTCAACAAATAAAACATGAAACTGCATATTGAAAATATGACAACAGAAGTTAGCAGCAGATATGTTGGACCTGTTCACTTTGAAACATCAGAGACAGCAGAGGACGATATGTGATGTAAACTCATTTAGTTTTGTATGTGTCACACACTGATCATATGTAATAAACCATGCATTGCCCTCTGATTTTTGTAAGATCACACACATAAATGTACTGTCTCACCCAGAATAAACTTTGTTGCACAGAGAGCAAAGTGGGCTCTATTCACAGGTGTCAAGCAAAGCCATGCTTGTCTGTGTGGACATAACCCTTCACCGATTTCTCAACAGTGCAACATGGAGCCAGGGGTCAGATTAGAACCCAGCTACATTCTTAACATCAAGTTACTTATTTCAACCTTCATTATTGTCTAAATTGGTTAAATCTAACCCGTCAATAGCCTCTTACGCTCCCTTTTGTGTTTACAGCAAGCTATGGAGGCCCAGAAGGGGATCTCTGGGTACAGTGACACTCAGGAGGAGCTAGAGAGAGTGTCAGCCATCAAGAGTGAACTGGACGAGATGAAGGGCCGCACATTGGACGACATGTCAGAGATGGTGAGTGGGACATTTGACTCTGACCCCATTGCCAGTATTCGTAGTTAGTTGAACTTACATAGACTTTGTAAATGTTCTGTTTCAAGCTAGTGCATTTAATAAAATCAACCTGTTAGATCAATCACTAAATCGAAGCTGTTAAGTCTGACTACATCCGGGTCCAAGATATTCAAGCGACTCTGACAGCTAGCAAATTTCAGTGAGTGACTCTAGGTGTTTCTCTTTTACAGGTTAAGAAACTCAACTCTGTTGTAGTAGAGAAGAAGTCTGCACTGGCTCCTATCATCAAAGAATTGAGGCCCTTGAGACAGCAGTGTCAGGTAACCATTACAGAATGTAAAATCTTTGCCTAGAACAATACTAATAACCAACTAATAACTTTAGAGTTTAGATCATCATATAAAAAGCCTGCTTGAAATGAAATACAGTTAACCACTTGAAACATAACAAATTTCACATTTTACAAAGGATGGGGAAACCCCCTACTCCTACGAGCTAGTCAGCGTTAACTTGTGGTTATCACGATCATCAACCATAACTACACATCAGCAAAATGTATTGTGGGGAAAACCCCTTCACATCTCTCTATTAATACGGGATTATATTTTCCAACATGTGCTCCCAGAGATATTTGGCCATCTTTCCTGCTAACATCTGCTAATAATGAACAACTGTGTCATGCCAACATAAATAGACTTGGCACTGGCAAGGATGAACTCCAACATAATAAATAGTTTATACCAGTGCCATGATATAGTATTGTTATTTTCTGCTACATGTATTTAAAAGCACTATAAAATAGATAACTTGTTTTATTCTAGTGATAAGGTTCTGATGTTCTGAATCACAATGCTCCATTGTGCGTTGACCATATTTTTCATTTATTTGTCTGCACAATTCAGGAGCTAACTCAGGAGTATGAGGAAAAGAAGGCCCAATATGACAGCTGCGCTGCGGGCCTGGAAAGCAACCGATCACAACTGGAACAGGTGACTGTCTTAGCATGACTTCATTGTATTAAAATAAAGTAGCAGATTGACTCTTGTCTTTTGTCTTTGGTGTTTTTGATATCCTATGTTAAGTGCCCTAGCCTTTTGTGTATTGTATATTAGTACCACTTTGTTCTTCACAAACCAAACACAGGTATGCTGTCAGATATACTGTAAGATATGATCTGATGTGTGTTTTAATCACCTCCCTTGTAGGATGTGAGGGCATTAAGAGAGGAGACTGGCCAGGAGGAAAACAAATACCACTTTATCCACTGCATGAAAGAGGTGAGGCACTCAAGTACTGGAGCATACCACTCGTAACCTCAACACGTGTGCTTTTACTGGAAGCCTATGCCCATTCTTTCAATTTTGCTCCCAACAGATTATTGAGATGCAAATTCAGCGGGCAGCAGACGAGATGAAGGCCTATGTGTCCTCCGACTCTCAAGAGAGGAGAAAGACCATCAGGTATGCTCGCCGAATGGACTTTTGAAAGCTGCTTAGAAATGTAACTGACACGTTGACCTTCACGTTCTTCTATTAAAACACAATTATTTTACTTGATATGCTGCTGTTGGCCCACAGCCCTCCTCTAGTAATGAAAAAATATCAATTGTAGTTACTGCCATGTTGATTGATTACTGGTCCATTAAATTACTCTTTTTTTAACGTTAAAAATGCATGAGATAAAGTTGTCTTTTTCTTTCATAGGGAGCAGTACATGAAAAACATTGCTGAGCAAGAGTCGTTGGGCAAGGTGCGTAGTGAAGTAGAGAAGGACTACCGGCAGATAGCTATGAATATGCCGATAGCTACTTTGCTAAATTGTTGGCATTATTCATTCATTCGTTTATGTTGTTTTACGTTCTGTGCTGCAGAAACTGCGTGAGAAGCAGAAGGCGGTGAGGGAGAGCCATGGTCCCAACATGAAGCAGGTCAAGATGTGGCGCGACTTAGAGCAGCTGATGGAGTGCAAGCGTCAGTGCTTTATACGGGCCCAGAGCCAGGCCTCCATTGGTCAGGTCATACAGGAAGGTGGTGAGGATAGGCTGGTACTGTGAGGATGCCATTATGGTGACTCTAGGGTACCTATATTTACTACTTGTTATTTATTACAATTGTTTTTATTGTTAACCAAGTCAGTTCAACCAGTTGTAATGTGGAGTTTTGAGGTGCCGTTAAAGCGCGCGGCTCATTTTTTTTCTAAGCAATGGCATATTTTTGTCAAAACGTTTAGCTGCCTCTATTGCCTATTAACTGTGCATATATTTTTACCCATTTCATAATCAGTTTGTCAGTTGAACATTGTTGATATAGTGGTTTATGTTTAAGTGATCAAATACATTTTCCAATATCAACTTGGTAAATAAAATAAAAAGTGAAGTCCAAAGCTTTTATCAAAATTACCTCAATATTTAGCATTGACATAGACACACAACCAAGTAAATTATACAGTCGAAGACGTTCTACTCTGTCATTCTGATGTAGGATTTTTTTTATAGATGTCCATGTGCTGTGAAAAGCACCTTTCCAGTGCTGATTTAGTTAAAGGGGTCTGACAAATCCAAAACTGAGAAGACTCATGTCCCCGAAGGTATCTGTGGCTTTTTCTGTTGACTTACAGCAATTCTACAGCTTCCAATTTGACAATCTTTAAGAATATATCTCCAATCTGTGTGTCAAAAGATAAGTGTACAAAGTGTTGCACTTAGAATGGAAGTGCACTCGGCTATTTTGGGAAACAACAGCCATGACCTTGGGCAGAAGAGCTTGCCAATTTTGGAAATCTTTAAGACCTCTGTTATGTTAAACAGGATAGAGCATGCTAAAGTACTCCAACAACATTAAGTGTGCACATGGTATCCCTAACAGCAATCCTAATTTTGTATTTTAATAGAAAACATAAAAAACTAAATGTAATTCTTGATTAATATACATTTACATGTGTTCAGTGAAATATTGCATTTTCAATAAATTAGATTTCTATTAACATGCAACTGATTTGTCAATGTATTTCTTCGCAAATTCTAATCTTCATCTTTTAAGTGTAAGAAGTTTATTAGAGCTCATACAAACACAATGTATTTTGTTTACATTCACAGAGCTTTGTTACTTTAAAGTAAAATAAATGTCCTTTGACAACTTTCACTTCCTCACAAGAATGAAGGGGGAGAAAGGGGTACATCACTCATCACTCCGCCTATAGTTTCAGAATTACTCTCCAAGTTCTGTATTTAAGTGACTCACAACTTAATTCCTGTTTATGTAGACTGTGTGTCTTTCCTGCATCTGTACCAGGCTGATAAATTTTTAATTTAAGAAGGGAACTGATATCTTAGTGGCTGTAGGATTAGGACTGCAGCACACCAACTGCTGTGCTGCCGGGGACCACATTCATGTGAGTGTCAACAGATGATACATCTTGTCAAAGTGCTGACATGCCTGCTAATAAACACACAGTGGGTATGCTAACCTATTGCCCTTGCTGATGCCTTATTAAGCATCATATTTACCTTTATTGCTTATGGGCAGCTACTTGCAGAAATGTGTGCAAGCATAGGCAAAATTTTTATTTTAAAGGTGGTGGTGGTGGTGGGGTGGCAGCTAGTTTCTCCAGTTTCTTTATATGTGAAGTTAAACTGCGTTCTGAAAGATTGTCCAATGTGTCCTGTCCCCATCCCCCCAACCCCTGTTCCCCCCATAAATTACATCCCTGTGCTATGTGCAAGGGTAGGAGAAACAGACAATCTTACTCTTTTTTTAGCAGACCTATATTGATATTTGTTTTCTTCACAAAGGGAAATAAGGCCATGATTGTTATTTTAAATTGCTTATTTACCAAGTCAGCTGGTGAATTTAGTGTGCTAATTAACTTTTCTAGATAAGGCTCATCATGGTCTTCAGATGTGGATTTTTCGGCCAATTAGATTATTGCACATTTGAAACCTGCAGGGGCGGCAGTAGTGAGGCACTTTTGATAAAAGCAGAACATCAGCACCCCATATTACATTGAGCTGGGAGCTGCAGCACTGACGGATAGGCACACCAGCGCACGGCGAGGGCAACACTAGGATTGGCCTGGGTGAATGCAGTAGATTGCTGGACACTGTTCTCCACAATTTAGTGAAAGAAAATAGGACAAAAAAGTGACCGTCGTCGTGCCAAAAAATAGGTAGTAAGCTTAATTGTTCACCTGGATACAGTGTGTGAAAGGAGAGCAGTACATTCCAATACATGCATCTTCTACAGTTTCCAGCTATGGTTTTCAACCTTACGTTATCTATCTGAATGTTAGTTGCATCTCTGCTGGCAAACTCTTTTTTCTTCTTCTTGAAAGGTTGAATTTGAAAGAGGTACAGACGAAGTAGGTTAATCAGATTGAGGGCGCAAGTACTCGATCATCCACCATGGACAACGCTCACACAAAGAGTGTGGAAGAAGTTTACAGTCATTTCAACGTCAATGAGAGCACAGGACTTGGTTTGGACCAGGTGAAACGACAGAGAGAGAAATATGGACCAAACGGTATGTTGACCTGAAGAATTTCATCGTTTATGAAGATTAACTTATATCTGATGCAGTGTGTCACTGACCGTTAGTAAACAAACGGTAAACTGTTTTTAACGTCCTTTAACCGGTCGGTCTGTTGGTTTTCATCTGTTGACGTCATCAAATACGTGGGCTTCAATTGTTTTATAAGTATAAAGTATTTGATTGGACTTGTTGTTCTATAGGCCTACTTGTGATGCAAATAGATTATATTTTTTATACCATACAAAGCGAAATAAAATACATTATTAATCCCCCCACTGGACACTGAATTTACTTATCTTTTCTGCTTTCGGATGTCTGTTGACTTAACCCTGACCAGAGTTACCAGCTGAGGAAGGTAATTCAATTATTTATATTTTGATGATTGTTTTATTGTGTTGCAAAATGAGTTTGATAAAAACATTATACAATTATTATCAATGGGCATTATTACCAATAATAATTTTTATTTTCACAGGGAAGACTTTATGGGAACTTGTTATTGAACAGTTTGAAGATTTACTTGTGCGAATTCTTCTACTGGCAGCCTGTATATCTTTTGTGAGTAAATTATTTAAATTCAGTGTTCTAGCTGTGTTCCAAAGTACTACAATACAAACACCAGGACGTTTATATAGCATTTGATGTAACGGAATGTTAGTGGTTCCACATGTAATTGTATGTCCCCTTGTGCCTACCATTGTTGTAGTGTGCCATATTTGGACATTGACTTCTTTGCATGTATAAGATGTAGACCCCCATTGTATCCCTCCAGTCTGCTGAAGACACTGTTTTCCCAGTCTGCTGAAACCAGGAGAGTGGTAACTTGTCCCATTATTTTTCTTTCTTTATTTATTTGTTCTCCTGATTGAATTTTATGGGATGCAAGATGCAAATGTACTACCACTCTCATGGTTTCTGCAGACTGGGGGTGTACAATGGCCATGTCTAAATATGGGACGTATAACAATGGTAGGCCCAAGGAGACATGCTATTACAAGTGGAACCACTAACATTCCATTACATTTCCATATCTTCATAACATCATGGTCATTACAAGATTATTACTTTTGTAAAGGCATCATCACAACACAAATCCTCAACATATATCCTTCCGTATTGTTTACGTGGTGGTGAGATTATAACAAAGTGTGGGGCTTAAAAATAAATGTAAAAAGTTATGTACAGCACAGTGGCATCAGAAGTGTGGGAAGTATGCTATGCGTCTGCTAAGGTTACAATCACAGATCAGAGGCCTAAACAGCTGAGTAACCTATGGCGACCTATCACCCATCTGAGGAATGGTGACAGCAGCATTTGCTTGTATTGAATTGCTATCACCTTGTGCCGAGCAAGGCATTTGCGTTGTGTTGCAGTGTTGCTGCATAATGACTTCCTCTATCTTGCTCGGGCATGTCAGCTGTCATTCCCATTTCTCAAGGGGTTAAGAGAGTTGAAACGAGGCATTTGTTTGTAACAAACAAACTGTATTAGATAACGAGTTTCTATGATGACTGACAAGTTTTTAATTGGTAATTAATTCATTATCAGATTGGGATGAATTGAGCTCCATTGAAGATTTTCATGAGTTTGTTCTGTACACTTTGGAACCAAGGCAAGTTGTAGGTTTTCCAGAGGTAGATGTGTCTTTTGTCTGAAGAGGGCTGGTATAAAGTGCGCAGTGACTACGTCTGGTGATATGGAAGTGTTGGTGGCTGCTGTTTGACAGGGGGTGGGTCCAGCACTTCACACCAACTATGGGCTTCGGTTGTAGGGCATTAGCCAGAATACAACCACTCCCACATCTATGCCATCTTGTAGTGTTCATATGAATGCATTGCCAGTATTCCCCAGACAGGATTGTCAAGTGTCCAAATAATGAATCATGTGTTTGTGCTTACCTGCAGGTACTTGCCTGGTTTGAAGAGGGAGAGGAGACAATAACAGCGTTTGTGGAGCCTTTTGTGATTTTGCTCATTCTTATAGCCAATGCCATTGTTGGTGTGTGGCAGGTGAGACACTTGTACACCTAACATTGTTTCTAAACATGTGTAGCCTGGAACACATTTGTGGAATGGAGTTATTGTTACTTGCTTGTATCAACATTTGTCAAATGTTTCTTTCATTCTATTGACATTAGGTGAAGTACCAGTGTCAAATTCTCTCCAAATGGGGTTGACACAATCTATGGTTAATTCAGTCGAATCAAGGCCCTAGTAAATACTATATTTAACCACAATGGCCTTAATTACAATTGTGAAAATATATTTATCTACTAGGCACATTTTAATACAATGAAGTGGCTACTTTTTTTTATAAAATTATATTTACAATTATGGACATATATTCACCATATTGATTTTGTGAAAAATACTTTTTTGTGAATATGCTGCTTGTAAAAGCACTATACGTTTCAGATTCTGCTTAGCCTCTCACATCCAGCCTTTCTGATACACTTTGAGCTGAGACTGTGCCAATGCGTGGGTGAAGTGCTATCTAAACACTTAGCACTAGGGTCTACTTGGTACACCTACGTATGACTTAAAAAAAACTGTCAATCTCAGTATGTGTACTGTCCTAAAGTGACCTCAAAATAACACAATTACTCTAACCAGGAGCGCAATGCTGAAGATGCCATTGAGGCCCTTAAAGAGTATGAACCTGAGATGGGTAAAGTCTACCGCCAGGACAGGAAGACTGTCCAAAGGATCAAGGCCAAAGAGATTGTTCCTGGGGACATAGTTGAAGTTGCTGGTAAGAATAACAATCCATTACCATCCTTTAATGTTTTCATAAAAAACGTGTTGAAATTTAATTAGTTAAATAAAAACTAAATTGTAAATTTAAGTTCAGCGACAGGCAAATGCTATTTTGAACATGGCATATGACCTCAGGCATTGTTGGACTGTTAGATTCAGCAGAGGTTCTGTCGCCATTTCACTGTCTCCCAGTCCCACAGCAGAGGTGACTCACCTTACGTGAGTGGCGGTGTATTTTAGGATGTTCCTATTAACCCATTGTCACATAGGACAGGCCACTAGTGGTGCCGAGTGCCCCGCTCGTCACATTTCACGCTTCCTTCTGAGTCACCTCTCGCTGTAGATGATGAGGATCATGTGAAGGTCACCAATCCATGACTCGGTACATACAAACACACCCCATAGCCTTAAACATGGAGGCCAATTACCCAAGTGCTCTCTGTAAAAAAAACGTCTGGATACTTTTACCCTGTAATGAACGATGAAGCTGACAGATACTGGGCGGCTGATTGTTTTAATAGGGTATTGCTCCATGGGCTGCATGTGGAAGAAGGGGTGGATAGACGGCTGTCAAATGAAGAGCGTCAGAACGCTGGAATCCTTGAAGCCTCACTGTTATACTCAGTTTGACCCTAAGCCCTAAAGGTGGTACAATAATGGTCTGTGGTGTGGTGGGCTTTATTTTAAGCCGAGCCTGTCTAGATTATGGAATACTTTATTTATAGTAGGTATTGACAGTAGGGAAGATGACAGGTGTCTGGTACCCCATCCCCTCCTCTCAGGGGAACATTGTTGCAGTTTATGACGTGGGGCAGATCCTGCAGGACTCTCAAAGTCACCTTGATATGGGAAGAGGCAATATACAGTTCATTTGGTCTGTTCAGTGTTATTGAACAATTAGGGTTGCCACAGTATGTTTTGACATGCTCATGATTTAGTCTGATACAGGTGTATTCTTTCTGTAGTTTAATAAAGCTGCCGATCCTCCATCACATTGGTTCATTCAAGCCTCCTTTATAGATAATATTTGCCGAATGATCTAGAGTGACCCCTCTGCTATGCAGGAGCCGAGGATGATGACGTAGATGCCTGCCATCCTGCTCAGTGCTCAGACTGAGTACACAGGCAGTCCCTCGGCCTTGCTCAGCCGTGAGAAAAATACCAAAAGGAGCCAATCTCTGGTCCCGTCTGTCAGGGCAACACTGTTAGCTCGCTCCACACTTTTATAAGCCCTCAGGAGTCAGGACCCTGACACGGCCTGAAGATGTGGCTTTACTGATGGGATTACTGTCTCGGAGATTAGCCTATATGTTTCCACCATCCCAATCTTTTTATTGCGTTTCTCAGACTTGCTTTAGTGTCCGTTTGCTGTGCTATCAGTGTACTTTCTTATCTGTGTAACGTACTTTCCCTTGGCCGTCTAGTCTTTTGATGAAATAGAAGGGTGCTACTGAGTGGTTTAGTTCAGCTATCTATGACTATCGCTTTTCTCACCACTATTTTACCGGACTCCTCTGGGAAATTAATGTAGTGTCCCTGAATAGCTGGTATTGTTAAAAGAACACTGACAACCACATTATTCCGTCTAATACTTGAAACACTTTGATGCAGACTGTTTTGTAGATAGTCATCAGGTAGTGCTAATTCTTTCAGTCCAACTTTGTCATATCAACTTTATTTATGTTACAGTGACTATGAGTGAGTTTAGTATATGGTGGTCCCAGTTGGGTGTGGAGTCTGATGGAGGCCCAAGAGGGGTGGTGGGGCTGGGCATATCAGCTGGTCCCATTGTTTGGAGAGGGAGAGGACCTTGTAGGGAAGTGCTTGTGGATGGTGATCCTACCCCTCCTGGTCCAACAGATGTAGACCCTGCCCATCAGCACCCACCACAGAATGGGATTCCAGACACCCAGGATGGCATGTGGCATTTTGTGTGGCCTGGCATGCTTCTGCTGTCACTGGGGGGTCTGATGGTGTGTGTCAGGTCCAGCCTGGTGGCAGACCTATATGGCTTGTCAAAGAGACAGCTTGCGCTGTGCATTAAGTAATAAGTAGTAAACTGATGTGCAATACTGTTGATGAAAGAGTACATTTAGCGTAACGCTAAGTTTCTGCACAAAAGGAACACATCATTTAAAAGGTATGCAACAACATTCATGCATTAAAGCTGTCATGCAGTGGACTGGAACAATGTGTGTTGCTAATGTGCGTAATATTAATGATGAATGTGGAAGAATGAGTTGTGTCACTGACGAGAAATGTCCCAAAGGCATGGGGAGAAAGTGGCAAACATTTAGCTAAAGTTTTGAAGGGCTCTGTGGCCATGTGACAGTTCCCCGTCTAACCTTGACCTTAGCCCCTCGTTAAATCACACACTCTCATTGAGAATGGCAAGAATGCATCACAACCGGTGGGATAAATTACTCTGTCCTTAGGTTAACTAAAGGAAATTTTTTTGACATTGTGGGGTGTTTCTAGTTTGGGTGCAGAGTGCAGACATACAATCTGTGGACTATTACCATAATGTAACCTCAGTACACTAGTATGTACTATCACATTTACAATAGGCCTAAATAGATGGAGTTTGTTTTAAAGTCAAAACAGGGCAAATTTTATTTTTGAGAAATTTGTTTCCGCCTACAATGTACAGGCACATAGTGTATATATGTAAGCCTAATTTGTGTTGAAGTCCATGACAAATAAATGTCTCTGTCTGTCATGATTAAGCCTCATACTGCAGATGTTCTCCCAAGAATTTAATGTGGAACAGGAGAAAGACAAAAGGCCAAAGTTCATATATTTTATCAACCAAAGTAATGCTATGGCCATCTGTAATGACAGGTATTTGTGTTATGTGTCTGCTTTTAATCTTCATTTCCTGTTCTTGCATACTTTGCTAAGCTCCTCTTTCTTTTTGACTGTAAGGACATGTTGTTTGAAGTATTCTCCATTTAGCAGACACCGCTCTATGGCCCTGGCTAAAGAAAAAAAAAAGACCAAGCAAGTAAATTGTTGCCAAAATAATAAATAAGATAGCACTGTAATTATGAATTCATTTATGTCGCTTTGGTACTGGCAGGCTACAATAATTTTACACAATAATAGATGCTAATTCACTACCGTTATGTTCAGTCCTCAACTTTTAAACATTAAAGATATGGCCGTTGGCAAGCTAAGGATATTTCACATGTGAAGTTAGGGTCATGACATTATATGACAGATTCAGGCAAGATATCAGATGCATAACGTCGATGTATATATGAAATTGGATTAAATAAATAAACTGAGACAATTATAGATATGTAGCTGCTTAACTTGGCTACCTGTTGACTCTCTGACATGGCCCTCTCAGCCTTTTGTTTCAGCTGCCATCAGCACATGCCTGACCACAGGAAACTGCCATCCCAGTTGTCAGTCTAGTGCAGCAGAAGCTTATGCCAGCTACAGCTGTCTGTCTTTTTGCTTTACTGACCTTGCTTACTTTTCTGTTTGATAACGGGGCACCCATGGAGGTAATATCTGGCGCAGTGTCTTACGCCTATGTCTGGGCCCCTTGTTGCAAAGCCTGTGTCTATCCCGGAGAAGGTGTGGAGACTCTCACTTGTTGGCAAGCATGAGGTGAAAAGGTGGTGGCGCTTGTAGAGACTGTTGGATTGCTACCAAGTAGGATGTTGACATAAAGGGACAGATGATACACACACAGTGCAGGCCTGCAGTCTACCAGCACCAGGATCAGGATAGAGTGTCAGACCAGCGTTAGACACCACTTACCCTAGCATTTCTTTCCTCGATGACATCAACAAGTGCCATTGTTAACATCATATTCACTTTGTCTTTGCATGTAATCCCCCTCTTGTTCAGAAGTGGCTGTTTCTTTAAAACGTAATAATGACTTATCACAGGATGTGTTGCTTAACTCAAAGGATGTGGCCATTCAGCCCCGTATTCAAGGGAAACATTTCAGGTCTCATGTTTTTATCTGTTCGGAGCTAATCATTTACGTTGAATGTTTCCAAAGACGATGATGACATTACGGAGTTATAGATTATTTGATTTTTAGAGATACTGAAATTTGTATGAAATATAATGAGAATCATACCATTTTGGTTATACCTGACCAAGGTTAATTATGTTCACACCGTCTTAAAAGTTGGTGTGGTTACCATCCCTGGAATGAGGGTTTCATTGTGACATTTTTAGACTGTTGAAAAACGTGATTAAGCTTGACAAAAGTCTTTCTGAGAAAAGCTGTCATTGTGACACTAACACCATTGACCACTGCCCCCTGGGACCTCTCTGGCATGTCAGCACTAAGGCTGTGCCTTCACTTGGTGTTAAGTCCTCGAAATTGCAAGAACAATTGCAGTGTCTTTCTTAAGGCCGTAAAGGCACAGCACTAAAAAGTGGGCTAAGAGACATTCCTATCAGAAAGAAAAGAGTTTGTTCCTATTCGTCCTCTACTAAATGACAGTGGGTGGTATTATCACCGACCTCTTCCCGTATGGTGAGAATGACTGAGAAACAGCTGCTGTCATTTGTCCACCTCTAAACCTGATCATCACATTGGGGAACATATCAAAATAGTTTCCCCATGTTTGGCGGTGTGCATTGTTGGTCCCATGCTATTTTCCTCCCCTCACTCCCTCAAGGGCATTTGGGGCTCAAATAGATTTGTCTTCTTCAGTCCAGAAAAGGGAATCATGACAATGGAACAACAGAGCTTACCTAGTCTTTTTGTTTTATTGCTGTTCCCTTTTACAACACAGGCTACTTTCACAACAAAGGTCAAATCAGACTCTAATGAAAAAATGGGTTGAAATACTAATAACTTATTTATTAAACTATTACATAATTAAATGGAGCATTTGATCCAAGCTACCTTTTATTCTCTTTCCGTAGGTGGCATAACCTTGAACTCTGGTCGCTATAGTGGTAGGACTATATCTAGAGCTGTGAGGGACTGTGCTGTACCTTGAACTGGTTCCCCAGTTTCCAGCCTTTATGTACTAATAGGAAGCTGAATTGGGTCAATGCAATTCAGACGTGGCCCAAATTGGTCTTTTCCTCTGAGACAGGCCTTTTATGGCTCACAAGTCCTCTATCTCCTCTTCCTCTCTTCCGTAAGGCACTGCCCTGTAGCACAGCAACCCAACCGGGCCAAATATTAGGATCCAGATTAAGATATTGTTGCAATCATCTCATGTTGTTATGTAAAACTGCGGTGACTGAGAATCCAGCCAAAGTTTGTTTTTAACTTATGCCAGATCTATATAAATAGACACATGTGTCTGATACAGAGTTTAGTTTTTTCCCCTTTTTAGCAGACGTGTAGAGCTGAAACAAAATTAAGTTATGAAGAAATAATCAATGGACTTGTGGTCAATTGTCTGTCTGTGTTCTGGTGATTTATGTGTGCGTTTCTATTCTTGCATGTTTATGTTGTATGTATTTCTACACATCTTCCTTGCTAATCTGTAATTAAGCTGTGTCTGTTATTTACCAGTTGGGGACAAGGTTCCAGCTGATATCCGCCTCTCCTCCATCATATCTACAACTCTGAGGGTAGACCAGTCCATCCTGACAGGTAAAACATCCCCTATTATCTGGATAGTCCGTAGTCTAAGAAACTCAACTGTGTAAATACTTTTTTTGTTAAATGCATTAATTTGGAGGCTCTTTCTATTTACCTCACATAATAACTTAATGGTTGCGTGTCATGAGTTTACGTCCACAATTTTCACAATAAAATCTCCCATCTCAAAGAAAGTTAAATAAGAATCACTGTTACTTGGTTCCTAACCTTTGACTTCACTGCACTTCACAGGCGAGTCTGTTTCTGTGATCAAGCACACCGACCCTGTACCTGACCCACGTGCCGTCAACCAAGACAAGAAAAACATGCTCTTCTCTGTAAGAACTCACTGTCAGCTCTTTAGAACATGTCACGGCCGTTTCACAGCAATATTCCCTGTTTAATGGAAGTGGGTGCTGGGGTTTCTACTACTTTTGTTAGGGTACCAACATTGCAGCTGGAAAAGCTATTGGCGTTGTGGTGGCTACAGGTGTGAACACGGAGATCGGTAAGATACGAGATGAGATGGCCGCCACAGAGCAGGAGAAGACTCCCCTGCAGCAGAAACTGGACGAGTTCGGCGAGCAGCTCTCCAAGGTGATCTCTCTGATCTGCATCGCCGTGTGGATCATCAACATCGGCCACTTCAACGACCCCGTGCACGGCGGCTCCTGGATCCGAGGGGCCGTCTACTACTTCAAGATCGCCGTGGCTCTGGCCGTGGCCGCCATCCCTGAGGGCTTGCCTGCCGTCATCACCACCTGCCTGGCGCTGGGCACCCGGCGCATGGCCAAGAAGAACGCCATCGTGCGCTCCCTGCCCTCCGTGGAGACGCTGGGCTGCACCTCTGTCATCTGCTCCGACAAGACGGGCACGCTCACCACCAACCAAATGTCCGTGTGCAGAGTGAGTCTGTACGCACACACACAGACACACACACACACACACTCACACACACACACACTCTACAGAAAGGTGTGTCTCTCTTTAAATGTAAATGTATTTGCTTTGTGTTTGAATAGTGAGGCCAATAATCAAATCAATAGTCCTTTGAATAATAAAATAATTTTTCTTCCATCGCCGCAATATAAACAGCCCTCAGTTCATTCCTCCCGACTCAGTGATATCCTAACGTGATTATGTACCTTAGACTCATTTATGATAGAGAATAACTTGCTATTTAAATGAGTAATAACAATTGATTAGCTCACAGACGTGAGCAAACGTTGCCTTAATTTGTTTGCCTTGACTTTTATTGCGGTACTAGTAGCTTGTCTGTTTTCTACTACACCCTTAAACACATTCAAAATAATAACAATTATTGTAAGTCTTGCTTTAATTGATCCAGTTCTTGGTGTTTTCCATAAAGCAGTTTAAAATGCGGTTCCGCAAATGGTCTTTTTAGAACGCTATTCCTTTTATCATGTGACTGTCTTCAAAAGCAGGGCCTTAAGCTGGAAGTTGACTTGATTGATTACCATTAGTCTTCCTTCCCGTTTTCTCTGCCTCGGAGGTCCCTGCAGTAGATTTGGTGCTGCAGTGCACTTATTGTGGTGCTTGTCGTGTGCCTTCCACCAAGACCAAGACGCCCTGTGAGCCAATCCGCCTCCTCTACCGGCCTTCACTGTTGGGTTTACAATGGCTCCCTGAAGGCAGCCACTATTTACTTAATAGAGGCAAACCAAGCCAGTTAGCGCCTACTATAGAGAGCGACCCACTTGTTCACAAACGTGCTGGCACAGCTTTATCAAACACATTGGTGTAGTGTCTGCTGCCATCTAGTGTCCACAAGGAAACAACAGTTTTCTTTGTTTACGCATTGGTTATAATAATTTTTGCTTTTTGTGTCTTTGCTCTGATGTTAAGATGTTTGTTCTTGACAAAGAGGATACGGAAGGCTGCTCCCTGAACGAGTTCACCATCACTGGCTCCACATACGCCCCTGAGGGAGAAGTGTGAGTACATGACATGCACATGCACAGATATATTGTGATTAATTTTGTATCAAAATATGATGTAAATTACATATTAAGGATACGACAAGCACAGAAAGCCTCTTCTTGCACACACACACACACACACACACACACAAACAAACACCGATTTATCATTTCTGTTTGCTCTGTGGCACTACCCAGCTTCCTTGATGGAAGGCCAGTGAAGTCCTCTAAGTATGATGCTCTTGTGGAGATAGCCACTATCTGTGCCCTGTGCAACGACTCTTCTCTGGACTTTAACGAGGTATGAACCCTCTGCCTTCCCCGTTCCTCCTTCACGTGTATAAATGTGGATGGAGTAATATCTGACGAGTTTGCTTCATCAGTCCAAAGGTGTGTATGAGAAGGTTGGGGAAGCCACAGAGACAGCCCTCACCTGTCTCGTGGAGAAGATGAATGCCTTTGACACTGACGTGATCAATCTGTCCAAAATCGAGAGAGCCAACGCGTGTAACTCTGTAAGTCTATTTATTTCCATCAGCGTCTATTTAAGATCTGCATTAACACGGACACTTTTCAGCTAATTCGGGTGGGTTTCCTGACTCCTGTCTCTATCTGTATGTTTCAGGTGATCAAGCAGCTGATGAAGAAGGAGTTTACCCTAGAGTTCTCCCGAGACAGGAAGTCGATGTCGGTTTATTGCACCCCCAACAAGTCCCGCTCCTCCATGGGCAAAATGTTTGTCAAGGTACAGCCAAAGTTTTACAGTTGTAAAACCTGCGATTACTCTTGTGCAGCAGCCAGTGTGTGTTTTGGTGTTGTTTTTTCAGAGCCTGTTTGATTTCCTTAAAGGGAGCCCCTGAGGGAGTCATCGACAGGTGCACCCATGTCAGAGTGGGCACCAACAAAGTTCCCTTGAGTCCAGGCATCAAGGACAAAATACTGTCTGTGATCCGTGAGTACGGCACAGGGAGGGACACTCTGCGCTGCCTGGCCCTGGCCACACGGGACACTCCGCCTAAGATAGAGGACATGCTTCTCGCTGAAACGGCTCGCTTTGCTGACTACGAGGTGAGCTTTAGGCTGCTAGTTTGGGACTGGGATAGAGAGGGATGACTTATTATCTCCTTCAGAGAATGCAACCCAAGTCACAAGGAGCGTATTGAAGTTTGTCTTGTTGTTTTCCTCTGGCTCTCTGGCTTCCTCCAGTCTGACCTGACCTTCGTGGGCTGTGTGGGCATGCTGGACCCCCCCAGAACGGAGGTGGCCGCCTCTATCAAGCTCTGTCGTCTGGCCGGCATCCGTGTCATCATGATCACCGGGGACAACAAGGGCACAGCTGTGGCCATCTGCCGCCGCATCGGAATCCTGAGTGAGGACGACGACGTGGACCGCATGGCCTTCACTGGCCGCGAGTTTGACGACCTTTCCCCTCAGGCCCAGCTTGAGGCTGTGACCAACGCTCGATGCTTTGCTCGCGTTGAGCCCTCCCACAAATCCAAGATTGTGGAGTTTCTGCAGGGCTTCGATGAGATCACAGCTATGGTAAGCACAATCAAGGATTTTGTTTTGTGTAGACATTTAATTTCGTTTTTGGGGAAAAAGTATGTTTGCTAATAGCATTTTGAAAGCTATGAATATGAATACGAATGTGGTTTATGTTTCTCAATAGACAGGTGATGGAGTAAACGATGCCCCTGCCTTAAAGAAGGCTGAGATTGGCATCGCCATGGGCTCTGGCACTGCTGTGGCCAAGTCAGCCTCTGAGATGGTCCTCGCTGATGACAATTTCTCCTCTATTGTGGCTGCTGTTGAGGAGGGCAGAGCCATCTACAACAACATGAAACAGTTCATTCGCTACCTGATCTCCTCCAATGTGGGAGAAGTTGTCTGGTGAGTCTCTTTATGTTGAAATGGTTTGTATAACATCACATTGGTCAGTGGTCTTTGCTATAGTTCAATGTTGTTGAGACTGTGTTTGCTTTGGTGCAGTATCTTCTTGACGGCTGCACTTGGCTTCCCCGAGGCTCTCATCCCAGTTCAGCTTTTGTGGGTCAACCTTGTGACTGACGGACTGCCTGCCACCGCCCTGGGCTTCAACCCCCCCGACTTAGACATCATGAACAAACCCCCCCGCAATGCCAAAGAGCCCCTCATCTCTGGCTGGCTGTTCTTCAGATACCTGGCCATTGGATGTAGGTTTACTGCAGCTCTCTGAGCACTTGGGCCGTTTTCCAAGCAGTATACATAAGTATACATAAGTGTCAGTTTGATGGGTCTCTATACCCTCTCCATGTCCCCAGGCTATGTGGGAGCGGGCACAGTGGGAGCGGCCGCCTGGTGGTTTGTGGCTGCCGATGATGGTCCGCAGATAACCCTCTACCAGCTGGTGGGTCTGAGTTCTGTGGAAGGCCATCTTCACAGCTCATCTGGTTCTGTCGTTCTCTGCCCACTCCCCTGATTCTCCCGTGTCTCACCCACTCGCAGAGCCACTTCTTGCAGTGCTCCCCGGACAACCCCGAGTTCCACGACCTGGAGTGCCACGTGTTTGAGTCTCCCTACCCCATGACCATGGCCCTGTCCGTGCTCGTCACCATCGAGATGTGCAACGCTCTGAACAGGTGAGCCTTTTGCAGATCATAGAGAACCGTCTTCTAAGATAATTAGTATATGCAGTCCAAAACAGGCTAGAAAAATATCCTTTTTTTGATCTACTAAACTGTAAATCAAGCACTAGCTGTGCAGAAAGATTTACATGGGAATTTTTATTTCCTTTGCCTAGTCTTTCTGAAAACCAGTCACTGTTGCGCATGCCCCCCTGGGAGAACATCTGGCTACTGGGGGCTATCTGCCTATCCATGTCCCTCCACTTCCTCATCCTTTATGTGGAGCCTCTGCCTGTAAGTCCTCACAACCCCACTTTGTCTATGACAATCATGTCTAGCACTCTAGTTATATCTATCCCTGCCATTCCCTTTCCTATCCTCGCTCACTCTCTCTCTCTCTCTCTCTCTCTCTCTCTCTCTCTCTCTCTCTCTCTCTACCCATGTCCTATCTTTTCTCTCTCTCTCTCTCTCTCTCTCTCTCTCTTTAGGTCATCTTCCAGATCACTCCTCTGGACTTTGCGCAGTGGTTGATGGTGTTAAAGATCTCCGTGCCTGTCGTCCTGCTGGACGAGCTGCTTAAATTTGTGGCCCGGAATTACCTGGAGCCTGGTAAACAATTGGAGAAGCCAGCTAGCAAAGGCTGCAAGCTTTCTGCATGCACTGATGGCATCTCGTGGTCCTTTGTGACCATATCCCTCCCCCTGGTGCTGTGGCTCTATAGCACTGACACTAATAAGTTTTGAGGTGTTCTGGTCCTACCGACTGACTTCCACACACTACCCTTTTCTGTGCACTGGTGTGAGTGGAGATTAACACACGTCTAATACAATCCCATTAACTAGAAGAAAGCACTGCTTCACCCATCACATCGGCTACATGGAGGGCCACAGTACACTCATCAACGACATTATCACTGTAGTTATTTTTGCCCTTGCCAGTTGATTTTTAAATATATGTATTTTAATTAATTCAGGTGCCCCCCTGAATTTATTTTTATTTATTTTGGAAGATTGTTGAAAGAACTCTTTAGACCGTAGCAGAACAGGATGTTTAACTACATGTTCTGTGGCTCATAGTATTGATACAACTTGTATGTGTATATATAAAGGCAGATATTTTGCTATTAGTACTTTTTTAGTCATGTTTGGCCTCCACATGTGTATCTTTTACTGGGCTAGGCAGAGCACAGCTACCTCGATGCCATCAATCTGACTATTTTACTTCTTATGTGTCTGGATAGGATTATAATATTATTTTCACCATTAAGTTGGCAGAAGACAACCTAAAGTAAAACTCACATAACTTATGTTTTATTTTTAATTTACACCATATCAAGCCTTGTATGTGTATGAAATTAAATGTTTTTATTTAAAAAATTGTTTTATATAGAAAAACCTGTTAAACTAGTTTACTTGAAAAGCATATTCAGCTTTATTTCTTTAAAAAGGGTTACATTTTTTGTCATTGTCTTAATTTACGGGCACTGTTTTGTTCTTATTACTAAAATAGTAATTTTGGTTATGAATAATGTGCACACACTGCACTTGATTGTGTATAAATGATCCAAGAAGCTGATTATCCTATCAGTTGTCTAGATTACTTTTAGGTTATACCACCTAACAGAGATTGTATTAACTATGCTGTTGGTTTGACTTCAAGTGACTAAAACACCGTGGTGAGTAGGAATCTGTACATAACTCGTAATCGTAATCTTTTTGTTTGATTATTTCAGTTTTCAAAATGTTACATACCTTTAAACTAGTTACATTGTGTGATCTAGGCTGTAGGTAGGTAATGCTGAAAAGCATGCCCACTCCAATAATATGCCAGTAAATAAGTTCTTAATTTTTTTCTACAACTAATGGCTGTTTCTTCTGATGCTTTCCTTTGCCTGTCTGTACACCCATAGAGTGAGTACCCTGTACTTGCATGCCCATCAGCTTTTCTCTCGTTTCTGTTTTACCCTTAACATAAATCCTTGTTTATGGTCATTGGACAGATTCAGGCAACATGAAAGATTTGCAATAATCAATAACCTTACATTTTACGTCAAACAAGGGCTCTTGTCTGTCAAGTCTTGGTACTAGTGAAAGATAAATGATAATTAGCCCAGCTCCTGTTTAGGAGGATGGTTTAGGGTAAACGTATTAGGTGGAGGAAAATGACTGTAATTCTGTGGTTTTGTCCTGTAGACCTAACTTATTTCTGTTTACCTATCTGTCTTCTTGTCTTTTTCTCCTCTCTTTGCAGCTAAGGCTATCTAAGCCCACCACACTTCTAAAACCCTTGCAAGAACTGTAAAGTCTTGTTTCAGTTGTGCATGTGTTTGGAACAGCACTACATCTTCCTTTAATAAAATAGAAATTAAAGACCATTTTGTTAGTACAACAATAGTATATTTTTATTAAATTATGGGTATAAATTGGTCAGTCCTTAGTGTATATAAATGTATGTTCCACAATGCATGGCCTATAAAGTTACCGTTTCCTTACCCAATTTCTGTCATAGTAAATGTATAATATTGGTATACTATTGATAAATAAAAGGTAATTATTTAATAAAAAATAAAAAAAGATTAATGCTTAAAGAATTCCAAAAGCATTGTCTTTCAAATGGGCTATGTAAAAAATGTATTGTTTTACTTTGGAGTGATGCAATGCTTAACCTAAAAAGAAAAGTCAGTCCCTTCAATGGCAAAGGCGTGTCACAGAAGTCAGAACTGTACTGGTTTTTTTTTTTTTGAGTTGACGATTGTATTATGTATTCCATAAACTGTGTTTCAGGTAAATAAATTATACATGACCTGTTAAATTATTTTGCACAAAAACAAATGTGTACTTTATAAGTAACTACAAACCATGACAATCCAACATTTCATGATTTATTCAACATTATCAGTGATATATACATAACAGTACATATTAACATTGGCCTTAAGGGTAAGGTTGGCTAATGTTGCAAATAATGCAAATATAGCTCATTGCCTGCATTTGAAATATATTTGTGTTTGACACAGACATCTGGTAACACATTACCCTAATTCAACTGGAAAATATAAAAGCTGGACATAAAACAGTTAATTTTGACCAAAATACAACATTTATAGCAATGAATAGGACAAAACCTCTGTATAGACACTTATTTTATAGTACCGGTGAACATGCTAAGCAAGTAGAAAGTCAATCCACTGGTTAGCCCAAGGCTCCTTCGCCTTGACTCCTAACGAAGCAAGCCACCATTTCACCAAGATATATTTTTGGGCATTAAAATGCATCCTCCATATACGAGACCTTAATATCTGTAGGGAATTAATTCAGGCACTACCAGCCTATCATTGGCCTGCCCATCAAAGCTCGTCCAAAAATGTGTACGATGAGTTTCAATTTCGGAGAACAGGATGTGCTGTTAATTTCGGCCTTTGCCCTTCCATTATAACCCCCTGCAGTCACATGGCAGTGGCATGGAGAGGCATAACAAGTGCCATTTGGCCAGTGGTTGGCCTTCAACATTCCTCCTGTTCCCCTCAATGTCTAGGACTGGGCTGGGGTCACTGCATGCCAAACCACTGCTCCTGATCAGCCCACTGAGCAGCCTCACTGTCACTTCCCTCCAGGTCTCCATCCTCTCCGCTGCCTTCCATGTCATCCCCATCCAGCTCAACTGTGGCATCTGTGGGGCTCTCTTCCTTCTCCATCTTCTGCATACCTTCCAGAGACTTCTGATCATTTGGGTCCAGGCTAACGTATATAAAAAAAGAGAAGGTATTAATGATATCCAGAGGGCAACATCCAGCCTGTTAAATAAGTTTAATAACATAACTGTGCACACATTGTATTAAATTGTGCGTAGGTGACATATTTGGAGACAACGTTTGCTATTGCGTTACCTAAGCGCTATGCTGTACTGGTCCATTGCCTCCTGATAATCACTGACTGCCACAAGGAAATCCCCCAGCATCCTGTGCAGTACACAGTCACTTTGATTGGCCAACGCGTTCCGGAGGAGAGCAATCCCTTCTTCATATTTAAGTTCCCGACCTTTAAAATGAATTATGTTCGCAGTATTACTTTAGCAGTTCTAAAATGATCAAGTAAAAAAAAAAAAAAAAAATTTTAATAATACAATTTTACATACTAAGAAGTTCTGCCTTTTTGACCACAGCCTTAATGTAGTCAGGCCTCTGGGCGAGTGCCTTATCCAGCAGGGTTTTGGCCTTCTCCTGGGTCACTGGGTCTTCCAGGCAGACCGTGGCAAGGATGGTCAGCGTCTGTGCATTTGCCCCCAGGGTCTTGTAGATATTATTAGCCATCCCCATTGCCTCACGTATACCATTTGATGCTAGGTAACAGTCAATAAGACCTGGGAGGCGAAAATGAATCAATATAATATACAATGTAGTATGTTACTTTGTTTGGAGAAGACCTTGGTGATCTGTTAACAGCACTAAAATTTATGTTATTTGATTCTCCAAGGTAAGACTTGCCTTCATAACAATCCAGGCGACAGGGTGCTAGGCGCATGGCCTCTCTGAAGTGGATGATGGCCTCTTGCACACGACCCATGTTCCTTAGTGCTGCCCCCTTCAGGAGAAGGGCTTGCACACTGTTGCTGTTGAGCTGGATTGCCTTGGCACCAAGATACAGTGCCCGGGAGTAACGCTTACTATAGAAACTGTGACATCTAAGCAACAAAATCCAAACAGGAAGTGTAATTAGAAGTATGACTTATAAGCTCCCTAGAACAGTCTAAAATAGCCTGGGAGAGTTTATAGAGAGGTTTTTAAAACTTAATAACCCTGAATTGCCCTCTCCCCTCCCCCTTGATATGACCAATCGGGACTCACCCAGATATTACCCAGGGTTCTGCATGCTGGTCTGAGATGTTGAAAAGCCTTCCTCCCAACACCTCAACATCTTCTAAGTGTCCCTCACGGGCCATTAGGTAGCCATATACATCCATGCCTGGAAATGAAGACACACTTCTAAACCTTTGCCAAACAATGTTTTCCAATATGTTTGAAGTGCATTGAAGTGTAAGAAGTGAGACTTTTTTGTTATCAGGCTTTGTCCCATTTAAATTCCAGAGTTTGTCCGTGCATGCTGGCCAGTACCTTTTATCAAATAAGGATCCAACATCTGGGCTTGCTCAAACTTCAGAATGGAATTTTTAGTGTCGCCTGCCCGGAAGTATACATCTGCCAGGCTTACCAGCAGATCCACATTGTCCCGCAACAGTGACTTCTTCTCAAGAGAACTAAGGGAGTAGGCGGGGGACAGAAACATGCGGGGTAAAATTAGACATTGTGTTAAATAAATCGTGTAAATCATGTTATTGATAACCTATAATACATGAACAAGAACTAAGCCACTGGTCTGCTCACCAAATTGTGTTGATGGCCCTATGGTTGTCCCCTGCGTGTATGAAGGCATAGGCCTTGATCCATACAGATAGCCAGTCAAGGTTAGGGATACTTTGGATCACGTCCATGGTCATGGATGCCACCTCTGCTCCTTTTACTGACAGGGAGAGGAGCCCTAAAGCAAAAGGGGGCAAAAATATAAAGCGTTTACCATGTTTTTCTTCTGAGTAATGATGAAGGATGCCACAATGTGTTGAATCACAGAAACCATGCTGTAACCTAACCAATGATGGCGTCCAGGGCCAGAGGACACTGTCTCAAGACCTCCTTATAGCTTGTGACAGCAGATCTCTCCTGACCAGCCTTTCTGTACAGGTTAGCCAGCATCATGTTGATCTAACAAAAGGATAAAAAAAAAATAAACGATTCTGTATCATCAGAGTGTATGGAAATTAAAGTGGTTTAAAGCAGGAATCCTTAAAATGTTTACAAAGACACAACAGTTCAGCTATCCAGTTTAGAACAACATCTTCCCAGTTTCTGACAAACACATTTCATATACTTTACTTTTGAAGGCTGATTAATAGAATAGGTGTTGTGTAACCCTTGCCAATTTGGGTTGCAACAAACTACTCCAGTGTGCTATGTGAACAAAATAATATGGAGCCTACCTTTGGAGTTCTCTGTCTGGATGGAATTCCATCAAGCACGGCAATAGCATCTTTATCTAGCTTTAAGATGGTGTAGCACTCAGCAATCTTATACTTCACCTCAATCTCTGATGGTAAACTCTGATCAAAAGTAAACAAATTCAACATAAGGATTTCATACATGTATGAATGGAATATGAATGAGAGATACTGTAACTACTACAAGGAAGACTCAACCACATAGGCTCTGGTCATGCACACCTGTGCCTGCATAGTGGACGTTGCTCCGCCTGTAGATGTACGAACTTTAGAAGTTTTACTGAGCACTTTCTTCTGTTGTAGTGCCATATTGTACTTGCAGGCGGCATTACGGTACTCCTTATCATGAAAGATGGCATCTGCATGGTAAACAAGCAGCTGATACTTCTGGGAAGGTGAGAATAGTTCCCTACAGTTAAAAAAAGAGAATTAGTTGGGCTGCAGATGTTGTTCTGATGGGCATCTGACTGTTTCAAATTTTTAATTGCAATCCTGGAAATACTTAGCTATCAATGTCTACAGGTATGCATCCATTTATATCCTTTCTTTATCAACGCAACACAATATGTATGAAATTACTTTCACATCTGCTCAGATCACATAACGTTACAATGTCAATTATAGTTTGACACGTTTAAAATAGGAAATCACATTAAATTACACTAACCCAGAGGCTGATTTGCAGCCAAGAGCCGGTAAATAACTTAAACAATGCATATAGTACGAATATAATTCATGTATGATAAATATTAAGATGTATTGGGATAGTAAGTTTTCATTACGCAACAAGCTAGCAAGCTAGCAAGAAGTTAGCGTGGGACGGGGGTAACGAATTAACATCAAACCATTAACGTTAGAACTGGCTGCCCTCAATATATTTGATTGTTGAAGCATATTTCATGTCGATATGTCTCTATCCAGTAAAGTTACCAATATCTTGCAATATAAATCTGGTTAGCTAATGTTAGCTGAATTATTCTGCATGGGGACGTGCTAACGGATAGTTCTCAGATCACCACAGACAGTCCAGCACATAGACTGATCCAAGTAGCTAGCTTGCTAACAAGTTAACGTTACTTACGGATTGTTATTGCTCATCGTCAGCAACAAGCTGCTCATTACCCGAACATTTGAATGGAGCCCAGCTGCTGCCATATCCCTAACATGATCTATTACATTCATTTTGATTCTTCTCTTTGCTTCTTTTACGCTTACAATTGCCAGCTAAGCAGCGTATGCTATGGTGATGCGCGCCGTTTGTGTTTAGTCAACGTAGTAGCTTACTACGTAATGAAGTACCAGTGTAGTGTCTGACAAGAACAACACACTTTTTTTTAACTCTAATCTCTACTACTCTTGTCTTGGAGGCACTCCTGGGAAGAGCGACAAATTAGTCTTTCTAGGCGTCTTGCTAATTACAAAATGTTTTAATAATTTTGGTTTTCCAGTCTGCGACATGCCATGGTCATAAACCGAGATTAAATAAAGTAACACATTACTTTTGTAGGCCTATTTAAATCGTATCGATAAAATTGTTTATAGAGTGAAGCATTACTTAATGTTTCTTGCATGCCATGGCATGTGTAATCACAGTGTTCTATCTCTATGTGTGTAATATTAATAATACTAATAATAGAACACACAGCTAAACGCTGTTCTTATGGTATCGTTATATTATTCAATACCATATAATATATAATATAATTATATATATGTATTTTTTGTTAATTTTCACTACATATTTAATTAATTAAGCTAACAAAATATAGTTTATCATCAGTAAAATAAATCAATATAGCCAGACACAGCTGTCGCACATGCGCACTGTCGGAAATCCAGGTTGAACCTGTCAAAACAGTCAGAGGCGATAGCTACTAGGCTAGCTTGCTTACGTTAAAGTGCAAGTGGATGAGAAGTAAACTCATTTTTATTTAATCACTTTTATTTTTCAGAAAGTGTTACGTGGCACAACGTTTACATTTGTAAAAGCCCACGTACCATGACTGAACAATCGGCATTACTTCTTCGAAAGCAATTGGCAGGTAAGTTAAGATAAAAAGCTAATGCGTTAGCTTGCTATTTACACATTTAAAGACAAACGTCAACGCTGCTTCTTTAGATTTAATCTTTAAAATGTAACTGGTCGTAAGGTTAATTTACGCAGTATAATTTTATATTGTAAGCCAATTACTGTTTTAAATATGCCTTTAATCATTTGAGGGGAAAGTATTACGATAACCAACAATAGGTTGGTTCAATGGTTAGCTAGCATAGCAATCACATATGTGGAGGGGGGAACAAAGGAATAATCAGCCCGCAGGGGCCCATCTGTCAGTGGTGCCGACTCAACTGCTAGCTAAACCTTCCATCGTTACTTGTAAAACGAGCTGTTCTCAAACCAAATAGTAATAGTTAGTCGGTGCTAGTTAAGTTAGTTTATTGTCGTGTACGTCAGATGACAGGCTCCACTTAACAATGTTGCGTAAGTTAACGTTAGCCTTCATGGCCAACTTCTGTAGTTTCCTATCTGGTGCAATTTGTCTTTGTGTACTCTTAACTCACATTTAATTCCATATATGTATAGGAATTGGGTCTTCATTTGGATAACATAACTAAGTTATTAAACATCAGTATAGTACAATTCTTAACCCTTGAATAAAATACTTAAGTTGTTTATTTTAACCACCTGTCCTGTTGAATTGGGTATATTGTAAGTAAATAAATAGCGAAATACTTTGATTTATTTTTGTATGTATCGGTTTCAGAGCTCAACAAAAACCCAGTCGAGGGCTTTTCAGCTGGCCTGATAGATGATGAGGATATTTACAAATGGGAAGTTGTAATTATTGGACCACAAGATACCCTTTTGTAAGTATAAAAATAAGCACACCTATTTAAATCTATGCAGAAAAAAGTATATCAGTGAACCACTTATTTCCTTGATTATTTTCTCCTTACAGTGAGGGTGGGTTTTTCAAAGCCTACTTGACTTTTCCTTATGATTATCCTTTACGGCCTCCGAAGATGAAGTTCATCACTGAACTTTGGCACCCCAATGGTAAAAGGAAATACATGCGGATTCTGCACCTTTTTATCTTTGAGCTAAGCTTGTATTTATTTGTTATATTTTTATTATGTAAAAAGTTAATAGTGTATTTTTTATTTTATGCAACTGTTGCAAACCTTTGTTAGAATGTGTGGACATTTAAATGTTTAGTGTCTGTCAGGAGATTATTTTAATACATTAGTATTTGTTCCCCTCAGTTGCAAAGAACGGTGATGTGTGCATCTCAATTCTGCATGAACCCGGAGAAGACAAATTTGGTTATGAAAAACCAGAAGAACGGTGGCTTCCTATTCACACTGTAGAGACAATCATGATTAGCGTTATTTCTATGCTGGCTGACCCCAACAGTGATTCACCTGCCAATGTGGATGCAGCGGTTCGTATGTCTGCCTTTTCCGTCATAATAATATCACTTACTTTAGTTTAAATCAACAATAATAAATTATACATTGTATATGTCATCTCCACAGAAAGAGTGGAGGGAAGATCCTAATGGAGAGTTCAAGAGAAAGGTTGCTCGCTGTGTAAGAAAAAGTCAGGAGATGGCATTTGACTAGAATTTACTGCTTCAGCTAAGTTCTAGGGTAAGTATGTTTGGATACTGCTGCCTATTTGTATATGCATCATGTGGCCAACAGGATTCTTAAGCCAAATCCCTGTTTTACGTGTGCTTTTCTATTCAGTTTAGGGAAATGGCAACATCAGGAAACATTCAGCAAATGCTTTTTGCATCCCTTCTTTTGCCAATTGAGGGATTGGGTTGGATTGAACCATTTTTGTGTGTGAAGGGTTATCAATATGCGCAAGAAGAGTCAAGGTGAGGAACCTACCAGCGATTATTAGCCACTACTCCTACCTGGAATTGTACATTTAATGTTATTTATTTTGAAAATATAATGATGTAAAATATGCCACAATTGTAAATTACCTTGCTTTTGTATCTGCTGCTGAACAGTTTCTACTTTATACCAGGATTATTATGCAATTCAGTGGATGTTGTGCTTAGAGCGTGAAGAAAAGAAAGCCAATTCTCATTGCTAGACCATAACTTGCTTTTTCCTCATACCGGTTTATACACCCAATATTGGCCCTATATGTATATATGTTGTCAACAGCCATTGCTGCCTTATGTTGGGTTAATTCCTCATTAAATTCACGCCACCCTTGTTAGCCTGTAAAAAATACCAACTTTTGGAGAAAGCTTTTAGTTGACTTACCCAGATACAGTATAAGCAGAGCTCATTGCCAACAAACACTTTATATTAGCATCCATGATGAATCACATGCTAATATAGACCCATTTATCTCGGGTGTTCATGTGAACTAAGCTTGTAATGGATGTAAAAAGAGCATCCTCTGAATTACCATGGTAAGCAGATCACAGGCTTTTTTCTCAGTTTACTTTTTTATTATTATACTAAGGCCTCTAAAAATGGATAATCAATATGTATAATACTTAATTTCTGATCATGTTAGTGTGATATCCATGCTACACTGTTTCATCAACAACATGGATGTTATAAATAAATAAACTGTGATCATTCAGTGGATATAATCTATTAAAATTATATTGTTTAAAGTTAAATTAAGTTTGTTGCACCTCCTTATTGATAATTGGAATGTCGTTACACTGACAGTTTTTTTTATGATTGAACGTCTGTCTGTTAATTACATAATTTTACATTCAGATTTGTCAATTTTCAACTATTTTGGGCTCCTGTATTTCTGTGTAGTGTAAACTCAAAACGTACATAATTAGACGTTAAAACCAGGTGTCAGAGTTAGAATGAGACATGCATATATATATATATATATATATATATATATATATACACACATACATACAGTATATGTGCTTTGTCGGTTTGCAGTATACTATTGGTTAGCATTGTAATGTTGAGCAAATGTTAAACAGAATTCTAAAGCATGTAGAGACATTTAAGTTTGGTTGAGTATATGGCCTCCATACCAAGGGTCTTTCAATTAATCTTATTTTTAACCATCACTACAAATTCAGTGTAAATTTAAATAACTAGCCAAACCAAGTTCAATCAGCTATTTTAGGTCAGTCAAAGGTATATAAAGTGTGACTAATGAGTTATCAAATAGCTTATACTTTCCCCAAGTAAAGTTGACTTGACGTTTATATTTACTTATACATGATCACAGATAATCCAACCGGTGTACACTGTATTTGTATGTGTTTTAAAAAATGTCAATTAACGATTCTGTTGTCCACCATGCCATTATTATTTGTTTGTTATCTTATTTTGATTGACATGATGCTGAATAAAATGTTTAAACTACTGTGGGTGTTGAGTTACTACTTTGTTTCCACCTTTTAAATAATAATGTTTGGTTCAAGTACCTTGACCCTGTAATTCGAACTCATGGAACCGTATCAAATTACACCGCGGTATAGCTGCTCGGTGGGCCTGAGGCGCATTACATGTCTCTACTGCGATCAAGGTTGCATTGGTAATTATGCAATGCCTATTCTTCCCCAGATATCATGAGAAAGCAAGTTACCTTTGTCGAGCATAATAGAATAGCCGAATACAAGATAAATCGCGCTGGCACAAGGTAGGATGAGAAATAAATCCGTCAAGCTTATATACATAGGGCCTATCTATACATCACCCGTTTTGAAACACAAATTTACAGTCTTAGTCTCAGGATCAAATGGTTTCGTGTTATTATTCTAGGTCTGCAGCTGAGTCCAAAACGATGTGCGAGGAAGGTATGTGTATCAGGCCTATAGCCTATCAATAACTACAAAATAGTTTTGACCCTTTGCCTCATTTTGAAACTAGATAGGCTACATTCTTTTAGGCCTTTAAAACAGTGGATACTTAAAAAACATAGGCTAACAGTAATATGAAACATGCATGTATTCGGCTCAATTATTGATTTTATTTGAGCATATTGTTATGCCTCACACCTTTATTTCTTAAGAATTATGTCTTTTACAGACCAAAATTGTTTGCATAATCAGAAAGTCAGCACGGCGATTGCAAGGCCAGTACAGAAGATATCTGACAACCACCAGCTGAAGAAAATAAACATTCCGAAGTCGATGATGACTGCACCTTTTCTACAGGTAGGCCTATACTGGAAAGTTGATTTGCCTATCTATGCATTAAGGTTACAGTCCGGAGGATATTGTTACACTGTTACACGTGAAAATTATGTTTATCTTGCGTTTCAGCATCCTGCTCTTACAACTGGCCAGAAACGCTATATCTACAGTATAGCAAATGTTTACAGTACAGACCACATGAGGCGACAGATGAAGCAGCACTATATAAATGTTCTGCACAGGTGTATTAAATCAGGTTTGTCAACATGATATTTTTTCATCTTTGATATAGTGAGCTTTGTCCAATGCTTTACAAGCTTTATTTCCCTTGTAGGTCAGAGTTATGCTGGAAGTAGGAGTACACCAAGAGACCACCTATGCAAAGACCAGTGTTTGATCAAAATGGATGCTGAGAGAACTAATGGGTCAAAGCCACAAGGAGGGAGAAAAACCAGCAGCACCACATTACACTGTAAATTAGTCCTACCAAAAATTACCTAATATGTTGTT
Organism: Galaxias olidus; assembly: GCA_026901105.3. Taxonomy (NCBI): domain Eukaryota; kingdom Metazoa; phylum Chordata; class Actinopteri; order Galaxiiformes; family Galaxiidae; genus Galaxias; species Galaxias olidus. The sequence continues at coordinate 62,510 of JAPMUY010002353.1, read as the reverse complement.
AGGGTTATATATCGTATAAGTATATATAGAGTAGCCTATATACTTTCCAAATACATGCATGAGAGTCTTATCTTTTTTCTATTTCTGTTAAAATTGTTGATACATTTATGATAGGCTAATGCTGTTTATTGTTTCCTTCACTCTGCATTATTAGTGTATGTTAATTAACACATTTGATGGTAAACGAAAGAGATGTATTATTTATAAAATGTAATTTTTTTTGTTTAATAATGTTAAATAACGATCTCTAGCTCAATTTTAGTAAAGAAAATCGGCCATTGTTGGTTAATACATTAAGGATTAGTGACAGTCACAGTGTATAGCCAGCATATTTCTCTTTAATTTGTAATTACATTAAATATATTTGAATTCATTAAATTACATATATTATCTGTTGGACACTTCATACGGTATATTCCCAACCGCTTTATCAACCAAAAACCAGAGGCTACATTACAGCTTGTGCAACATCTGTCTGAAATTAGTAGCCTAGGCCTACTGCCATCTATCCGCGATGTACATATTACATATTTGCAGTCTTTAAATATGTGTGCACTGTACACTATAATATAGTATGCAAGTTAAGAAATGTGAATCATTATTGCGATAACAAATAATCTAACATTAAATATTAACCATCGAATCGATTCCACCGATAACACTTCAGATCAAGATTTTTTTGTTAGCTGAAGAAGCCAGGATTTGTCGCGCGCCGCGTAAAATTGAAGGGTAGCTAGAGGCTAGGCTGAGCATGCTCCAAATTGCCTTAGGATAGGGCATGCTGAGTAACGATAGCCAGGTCTAACATTTGGCACTGAATCAACATGAATTGTGTTATAGAAGGAAACGGCGTGAAAGGTAATTTTAGCTTGCTACTTGACTAACGTTAGCCACAATTACAGCGTTATGGCCTTTGTAACTGTGTAAGCATAGGCCTACTAGTATAATAATTAGGCTGTTAGCTGACAAGTTCATATGATTAACACATATGACATAGCTATGCCGGCTAAATACCGTCAACGTTACCTCACTGAGGTAGCTTGTTAATTATGCCGTTATTTTAAGCTTAATGAGGTCTTCAACTAGGCCTACTAAGTAGTACTAGTACTAGTAGTAGGTCTACTTGTTACTAACCTGCTTAGTCGTTACACGTCTACTACTAGATTCTTTCAACAAACCGTCACAGAGAACCATCAAATTGTTATTTCACATAACATAACTAATATACATAACATAACTTAATAATTAAAGGTCTCAAGTCTGTAAGTAAATTTTCTAGCCAAAAAAATATATTTTTGAAAATGTATTACGTCACGTTACCGCCTGGCAGGTATTTAAAGTAATGACTTCTGATTGGCTCTCATGTCATGCGCATAATGGGACAGTCATTTTGCCCAATTTTCAAAGTTGAACTGCTTCTTTTCCGCCTGTCACTCATTCAGTTTTTTCATGCGTGCAAATAAGCAAATTAAGGATGACCCTTAACTATGATATTGATATTCCATAGCCAATCGTTAGAAAATATGCAAAAATTGTGTAGCAATTAAGACTAAATGCATGTTTTTTTCGGGAAGATATGGTTTGAATTGTTTTTTCAGACGGTTAACCAGTAATGTGATTCTCTATGGAAGAAAAATCATACAGGCTATTTAGTTGAAAGTGTTCAAATACTCTATTGCGAATAGGCTGCCTGTGTGAAACATGTATACATTGTTGTTGTTGAGCGCAGTTTTTCCCCATGTTTGCAGTAGTTACCGTCCATCATTGGCGGAATTTTGATTTCAAAGGTGGGAGGCGACACAGTTAGTACAGGCACAAATCCTCAATAGGGGTCCAATACTGAAAAAGTGGTGGAGACATGTCCCCTGTGGTCCCCTCATAAATTATGCCCCTGCAGTCGATTACATTAATTGGGCTTACAAAATAAGTTGGATTGGTTGTTGGTATGTCAGTCACTGAACCAGTTCAAGGGGTTGTCACTCTAGGGAAGAAGGCAGAGCATTCTGTGAGCACTGCTACACAGAATAAAATAAAAATCACAGAGCTGAAATAATGGCTCTTTTACAGAGGTGATGTGTACGTTCACTGAAAAGAGCTGTTCAAAAAGAGCCGTTCTTTTGTGAACAACCCATGACTACTATACTTACATACTGCACCTTTAAGTGATGTTTCATGACCTCAATGGTCCAGTCTGGTTCAGTTATTGTCACATGTACCTGTCACCCTACACTGCAGCATTCGGAAAGGCTATTCATGCCTTGTCACGCATAGGGGATGAGCTGTGGTTGGATCCAATGGGGAAAGGGGTGAGTACAGTTTGCATAACATTTAATTGAACTACAGATTATATAACTTTAACATCCCAACTGAACCATGTCTCTCCCTCTCTTGTTTTACTATTTCTCTTTAAGTTGGCGGTAAGATCGGTGAACACAGCCCATTCTGCATATGCTTGCTTCCTGTTCTCACCACTGTTCTTCCAACATTACAGCCTAGATACCAAACCAGAAAAAGGCTATGGAACTGTCAAATGCAAGTTATTGATGAAGGTATTTCTCATTTGACAGAGCGGAGACAGAGAAGTTTGACATCAAGGGAAACCCTACTTTATTTTTTTATAGGATATGCGCAATAGCAAGTGTCCAGAATATTTCTGTGGTTTGATTTGGAGGAGATGTTCCCTTCTGTTTATGTCTTACATTATATTCATTCTTCAAAAGTCAGTGTTGCCACTTTTTCGGTGCTTGGCTACAATTGAGCGCAATGTGGATCGCTGTCAAATAGTCATCAACATTCTGGACAACCGTGTAGTATTCCAGTTCTTTTGCAGACATGGTAAGCATCCACACCCGTCCCCAATACACAATCACAGCTCAATTATTGATGCCGATTTGTCATGTTTATTTTGTTGATTTGAATGCTGGACAAAGGCTTTAATGAGCTGAGTTTATTCAAATATAATATTATAATTATGTAAAGCCTTCACCCTTTTTTATATAAAAAAAATAAACAGCATTTTACATATAAATTATTTGAAGAAAAAACACTTCAAAAATGGTCTCAAAAGCAATTGTGTACCAATTATTGGCCTTGGACATTTTTATAAACAAAATTTAATTGAAGTGTATTGCATTTATTAATTTCTTATGTGTAGATTTAAATGTCTTAATACTCTGTTGAATGATCCTTTGTGTTTAAACATGATTTCACACTAGGCCAAACGTCCTTAGTCATCCATCAATATAAGAAAAATGAAATGCCATCTCAAATATAAGGCCAATAGATAAACAGTTGAAATAAATGGATCTGTAATGAACTTGTCTGGAAGAGCTGTGTGTTTTGCCATCATACACAGAAGAATGGTTTGACGTCCATAAAGAATCACAGTTTGAGAATACCATAAGATAGTTGCATGTTTAGCTAGTACTCAGTCTCCAGTCTCCTGGGAATATGTGATATCTGGGAATGTTTTCAGAGAAGGGTGTACATTTATCTGTAATACATAGTGACACTAGATGGCACTGTATTCCATAAATCCCTCTTACGTTTTTTTCCAGGTATTATCAAAACACACAACCTGGGTTTCCATGAGAGTGAGGCTCTACAAGCTGTGTTTCCCTCACACCTGTGCCCCAACATCCTGAAAGCGCAGGCCAGGTTAGAATATACATGCATGTTACATGGTTTGATTAACCACATAGACCCTAGTATTTTTATAGCTTCAAATTATAGTCAAATGTTGACAAATGGATATTTTGTTTGGTCAACTACTTATTGAAGACAACAAATAGGAGAAGTCACCCCTAGTTTTTTATTGTATTATACATCTATTGATATTTGTTTTTGTTGTAACATGTTTTACCATGTGCTAGGCTTCTAGGAGACATGGTAATGCACTTTCCAGTGTCTCAGGAAGAGATAACCCTGTCTATTTCTCCATTGAGAATCCATTTGAGGAATTACTTTGAAGATGGAAATGGTAAGATGTTCTGATGACCACAGTGACCTTAGTTTACACTTGCATTTTGAGAGAGAACAGGAACCGCTACAAAAATAGGCTTAAACTCCATGGAAACATTTGTAGGCCGTACCACGGTGAACACATTCTACAGTAATTAACACATTTTCATAACATGATTGGTTTTGTGCAGAACAAATGAAGATCATGAACACTGAGATGTCTTTGCATCCAAGCGAGTTTGACTACTTTCAGGTTGGAGTTGACTCAGACATAACTTTCTGCCTGAAAGAAATGAGGGTAAGGGGGCTATTTCAGGATAGTCGTTTTCTATGTCATATGATCCTGTGAACATTGTGTGTGTGAGCGTCCGTGTATTCGTGTGACCACACACTGTAGTCTATTTCATGTTTTAAGGAGACATATTTATGACCCTGAACCTAAGTGTCCAGGAGACTCTGTACCCAGCACACCACTGTATCATTTTCAAGTGTACTCAACTCAAGTGAACATATGTAAAGTCAGCTTTTCCATGCGGCCTATGATCATTGGAAAACAGATCATTGGTCGCTTTTAAAGCTAGCCATAGCATACTTCACTGTAGGTTAATGTATGGGGGCAAATCAGGACAAGGCATGATTCATTTTCTGTCTTCTAACATGAGAAGTATTTAACGCAAAATATGTCTATTTTAATGTCAAGTTTCTTTGACTATTTACAATAATATAGCCAGATATCAAAAATCTATGTATAATATATAGGCCTAGTCTAGCTCGCAAGACTTGATATGAATCGACAGCGAGGACCCCTGACCCAAATATGTTGGAATGTTGCTAAATGGCACCCTGCTGTGAAGTGCCTTGTTAGCCAGAGCAGTCTTAAATTGCTGCTAGTACTACTGTGTAGTGTGTGTTACAGTGTAGTATCTTACCGGTTTGGACTGGGAGAGATTAAGCGTCAGTCTCCAGCATGTTGCTACCCTTATAATGTGTTTCAGAGCTTTCATTTACCTTGTGTTGATTCCATGACTACGTCTATATTTTGAAACTATTAAAATATATTTTTTTATTGTATGGTGCATGCATGAGTAAACTGCACATACAATAATTGATTGGTGTACAATTTAAATCCTTGCTGTTAGGGTTTGCTGTCCTTTGCAGAATCGCACGGCCTACCGGTGTCTGTTCACTTTGATGCTCCAGGAAAGTAAGTGCCCTTGGTCCTCGCAATCACCTTGGGCAACACATTTTTACAATGAACAGTTTTCTGACTATGGATCAAGATAACAATTGTGGAGTTCTGGCCCTCAAATCACCACTCTGACTGACCTTATTGTCACCGTGAACATCAATAGGGTGTTAATTGGTGATGCTGATCCAGTTCTGCTCTGTCCTTCAGGCCTATTTGTTTCAGTGTGGAGGACATGGTGCTGGAGGCCAGCGTGGTCTTGGCTACTTTAGTGGACCAGGAGAAGAGGGGCGCCTCTCAGGCTGCAGATATCCATGCATCTGCAGCACCAAGGTATTTCGTAATATGTTGAGTCCTAACGTGACTCATCATCTGTTACATGCTAAACAGATGTACAGTAGAGCAGGGATGTGTTAAGTAGAGCAGGGATGTGTTAAAGCAGAACTTTTAAACTTTGTTCCTGTTTCAAAGTAATTGTTTTATAAAACCATTGTAGTTCAATGTTTCCTTTTCACTCTAAAAGTAAAACATTTGTGGCCTTATAATGGGAGTCCTACAGGAGATTCCCCCCTGTTGGTGCGAATGTATATTGCGTCCACATTTGTTATGTGTCTTTCTAAGAAGAGCAAAGTAATAACTGGAAAGCAGCACCCAGCAGTCAAGGGCCCTCTGACTGATTTCTGCTACAGGGATATTTGGCAAATGCAAATTGAAAGGGATTGGTAGGAGACAACCTTACTGTAAAATCCATATTGTTAAACATGTAAACAGGAGAAACTAATGCCTAGCTTTCTTTAACCGTTTCAACAGAAGACATCACATCCCTATCCCTATGCTGTTTGTTGGTCTGTCTAATATGTGGCAGAGGATGCAGAAAAGAGTCAGATTAAGGGCCTGACACCGGGCGGGGACGTATTACACAATGATCAAATAACTGTATAGAAACAAAATATAAGTTTTATTGTGCATTTTTTGCATTACCGTTTTAGTAAGACAGCTGAGTTGTGGAAATACATTATGTAAGTAATTAGTAGCCAAAACATATTGCTCTGTTTCTGAAGTCTATAAGATATTAAACCTCAAGATGCTGATGCCTTGAAGAAATATAAAAAGCCTTATACATATTCTTTTGTTATATTACATGCTTGTAACATCTCATCACATTGCTTTACCTTCCCCAACACTGGATCCTCTTTTTATTTCAAAGTGGACATATTGCATCATTCAGCTACAGAATGTGTTTGTAACAACTATGTTGGGGACACATAGACCATGCAGGGAGACAGGCCTGCCTGTTAATCCCTACACAACCCCTGCAATAACCTGTTGTGCTGTCCTACGGATGTCACTGGACGGCTCTCCGCTCCTGTTCATCGCTGTCTCCGCCTGTTCATCTCTATCTCTTGTCCCAGCTCTGGGCTAAAGGTGGGCTTTTGAGCACCAGTCTGAGCCTGATTATTGCACATCTGGGTCACTTAGAGTTATGCCTCTCTGTGCGTATGACTGGGAGTCAGTTGCGTCATCGCGGACCTGTGCTGAGTGGACCTGTGCTCTGCTGTGCCTTTCCTTACAGCTTGTTTTCTGTCTAGCAGTTTAGCTATGCTTATAATGTACCAAAACCAGTTTTTTCAATAGGCTCTCTGACAAAGAGTGGTACAGTAGATATTGTCATACTAGGCTCAGGAGGATTTACGTTCCTTTGCACATTTGTACTCTTTTGTAGGGCTGTTTAATGAAGGTTAATGTTTAATAAAGGACATTGTCCTAAGTTGGATCATCAGTCTGTTCATTGTTTAGAAAAGCATTACCCTTACCTTAATCTTAGGGGAAAGAGACTGAACTTTACTCGTTGCCTTCTAACTGTACCTGCCTCCCTCTCTCTCACTATCCCTTAAAAAGCATGTGCTTGTGAAACAAATCACAAGCCATAGCGTTAACCTTTACACTCATGTGTTAGATTTACTCAAATGTACTTTGATTGCACAGACTACCACACGATAACAGATAATGCTTGTCAACTCATGCTTGCTTAACAATTGTGTTAATTGGATAAATTATGATTGCTTACAGGCCTTTGCTTTTTAAGCTTTTTATGTTTAAAAAATGTCTCTGTCGGGCTCTTTGTAGGCATGGGATAGCCATGAAACTATTCTGTTTTTGGCAGGTGTGGAGGTGTTCCCTTCCCGGGCCCTCCTGGCCATGAGCTGATTGCATCCAGTCAGGGAAGCCCAGTGTTCAGTGGAGAAGGCCAAATGAGACAACTGACGAGGACTTTGGATTGTAATGGGCTCATAGCAGCTCATCACCCTGACAAGGGGCTTGTCAGTGCCATCCCAACCCCTGGCCTCTCCCAGGTAATAGAACGGACAGTCTTTGCGGCGTTTGTTTGTTCCATTCCATGGTGTTCCTGGATTTGGAGGATTTTGGCAGGCTCTGGCAATGTGCTCTGTGTGCCAAAGAACTTTGACCTTGAAATGGTACAAGAACAGACTGTTATAATGCTTCCTAGCCGCAGTTAATGAGAAGTACAAACAGGGTAAAGGTGAATTATGGTGGTTGGAAATCCACAGAATTGACGCTCATTGTGGGTGGTTTTAAGTCCACCCCTTTGGGCTCAACTGAACATATTGCATGATGCTTAAGGAATATTTTATAAAAAGATATACGTATATACACACTAGTACATAATTCTATGTGTGTGTGTGCGTGTGTGTGTTGTATTTTCCCTTAGATTCGTTCTCTCCTCTTTGGGGCTTTGTCCGCAGAGAAAGGTGATGATGATTGTGACCCAATGCTGCCAAGTCTGGCGTGTGCAAGTGACACTGAGGAGGATGGGAGAGAAGACAGAGGGCATGGCTGTGGATCCTGACGTTCCACAATGCCCACTTAGGTTGTTTGTTTGGTTCACAAGCCACAACATTTGACTTTTGTCTTTAGGGCTAACACACAGAACAGTTTACCTTACCTGAAAAAGTGTGAGGCCCTCCTTCGAGTTATAGGACATTTATCAAAAATCTTTATAAAAAGCTTTTCTGCTACATAAAACCGTTCACACCTAGCACTTCACTCCAAGTGCCTAGTGTTTGAAGAAAGCATAAAAAAGAAGTTACATTTTAGCATGTTAAACCAGTGGCTGTTTTTGCTCTGTATTATTTTACTTTATCAATTTATGTGGTTCTTACATGTTTCTATGTACAGTATTTGTTTAGTAAATATTTTCATTATTTTCTTTTCTTGGAAATGTATTTATTTTTCCGAATACATCAAAATAACATGTTGATTATTGTAATAATTGATGATTTCTATTTATATGAAGGTTTTTTATATATATATATTTAAAGAGAAATTACTTTGATTTGCTCACAGTAAGCCTCCTGTGTCTTTGATGTGATACGCCTTTGTGTAGATTTTACTTCATTGGACGCCAGTAAGACTAGGTAGTTTTCAGACATCAAGTAAACATTCAGATCATGTTGACTGTTCTTGTCTAGGTCTAGGGCAATCTTGGCCTGCCTTGCAAAACAATATACAACTGCAGAAACCCAGGATTGCAATTTAAACAGGGAAGTAAAGGGGAATGTCCATGTTCCAACCTGCCGTCAACATTTAGCCATTATATTATATCAATCTAGAAAACCTTTAGCTTTATAATGCAGGTACATTTTCTTTTCAAAAATAATTTAGTAGGTTGGATATCAAAGAATTTTTTTTTACAACTTGTTAATAAATACTATAATCTTTATTTAAATATTTTACAGCTTTGAAAACATGTTTACAGAACTTGCATGTGCATTGTTGAACTGTACACACAAAATATAGATACATGTATCTCTTGTAACAGGTTTGCTTTTTGAACGGAAGATGAAATCAACGTGGACAAACGGATCAGACCAGATGGGAGAGGAACAGGGAAACTGCATTCATTGGGAAGATCTGAACAAGATTGCTTTGTTTTGATGCATTTAAGGCGGGCCAGGTGCTCCTCATCCTCTTCAGTGCTGTACATTTGAACCACCAAATTGATGCTCTAGTAAAAAAAACAACACATGGGACTTTTTGGTTCCTTTGTTAATCTTAAAATGTCAGCACCACTTTAGTTTGCCATGTACACAATCATTACCAATAGATAGAAATGAGCCCATGATAAAAACCCTTGGGTCTCCACAGGAAAGGAGCACCATAATGAGTGACAAATTATGAACAGCAGTTATGTTATTACAATGAATATACAATTTGAATAGGCATACAAAAATGGTGCGGATTGTAGGCAGTGCCAAAATTCAAAATACTCTTCCTTTGTGCACAACACAGCAAGGTAATGATTGTTGTCAGAGTTGGCAATTGGTACCATTACTTATTTGTGATATTCACATAGAAAACAGGTGCACCCCATTCTGGAAAAGGATGCAGAATTAGCACTGCCCTAATTACAGTATTAAGACAACAGGGCTCACTAGGATAACTATTCATCTCATGGCTACTTGTCAGTATCTGACAGTTTAGGAATTTAAGGACTAACTACTGTATGTACACTACTTCGCCAGTATCCACACCTGACAAGGCACATCAACTCTGCAAAGCTTAATAAAACATGTACATAGTACATGTACACTATGAAACATCCCTAAATGTTGCTACACACAGGTTTATGTAAATGAAAAGTGCAAATCTGCAATATTATCATATAAAGAAAGTTATAATTTTGACAAAGAAAAATCTAAATATTAAGTTAAACATAACAAATTGAGTGACCTGCTAAATATGATTGAAGTCACTAAAATTAACTAATGTGCCATTGGATCTTAACAGCAGGAAAGAGAATGCTGATCGTGAACTGCAGTTTCTAAAGCAGAACTGACATCGTTCATACCATCAAGCCCAGACGTTCTATAAATTGATGACCTGACCAATGTCTGTGAGCTTTTTCAACAAAACCTTCCTTTAATTTGTGCGTAAATGGCTGCTACTGTTTCAGCTCAGTGGATATTGAAAGCTCTGTGTATCGTAGACAAACACATCCATTCTACAAGTACACACTTACATGACACAACAAACATCAGGCTAAAGAGGTACTTAAATATACACACTCGACTAGCAGGTATGAGATTAAAGGGAGAACTAACATTGTTGTACTGATATGGGAAAAGACAACAGCTAAACCAATTTAGATATGTCAAACTATCACATACAGTCCCTTTCTTAAAAAAATAATAAACTAAACTAAGGTAAAAACCAAATACTCAGCCATACAACCTTTACTATAAATCATTCCCTTCGATTGAGGGGAAAAGTTCTAGGCATCGCCCTCCACAATACAGCCTAGTTATAGAGCCTTGATGGTATTTTGTCACCGGTTGTTCCAAATAAACTCTGTTTTACCTTGTTAACACTTTCCATCCCTCAAGTATCCATACATCGCTGTCTAACATCTAAAGACAAGCTACTTCTGACCCCTTTATTAAAACACAACCTCTGAGCAATGCTCCACGCCCATGCACAAAAATAGAGAATGTATTCCTCTGTGGGAGCTTCTGATTTCCAATACTTCCGCACTCTCCATCCCAATGAATGAATGACCCCAACGACCACTGGAACTTCCCAAGTTGCCAACTAAAGAGCCTGGAAGCCATGCATGCCATGTTTCAACCCTCTGACTTGTTCGTCTTATTTTCCAAAATAAGAGAGCAGCTGAGGGAAAATTGCGTGGTTGTCCCCAGGGAGGATGAGCAGGGTTGTAAAAGAGACGAGCCTAGAGAGACAAGGACCAGTCACCAAACACCAGTCCATCATCCTGGCCAGCAGGAGTCAGAGCGGTCCGGCAAATACAGAGGCACATGGCCCCCCTTTTCCAGACTCTAGTCGGTGTACTCTGCTACTATAGACAGCAACACAGTGATGTCATCTGGCTTTCCTCCTGAGAAAAAACAAAACAAAACAGACTGTGATATAATCTGTCAGTGTGAAAAACTGAATATTTGACCATTTATATTATTAATTCAAGAACAGATTTAATTTTTACTCTAACTGTAAATATGATATTAATTGAAATACTATGTTACCATCTATGGACTACATACCCTGTGATATCTAAAGGAACATTGTAGCTTTTTCTTTGTAGACTCAATTAAAATATGGATGAGAGCTTTGACACTTACCCCTTACATTCAGTCCATTGTCACAGGCAAACTGAGCAAATGGCGACATGTAGTTTGGGTCGTAAGCCAAAACATGAGCCTGCTCCGCGATGCTCCTGGCTGTCTGCTGGATGCTCTCATAATTGGTGTTCTGAGAAAGAAAGCAGACAGTAACGTGTAAGCAATCCAGACTCGTAAAAACATTGTTTGCATCGTTTACAGGAACACAGTGTCAAAATACCTTGAGTTTTTTCAGCTCTTGCAGGATCATGTAGTCCGGCATGTTGTCAAAGAGGCCATCTGTAGCCGTGAGGATGATGTCCCCAAGTTGAACATCAAAGGAGGAACTATCTGCAGCGTCAGGACTGAGGGGGAACACAGAGTCCAGAATCAGGCTGGTTATCAGGGCTTACCAACAGACACATTATGGAAATCCTAATGTAACAATAGTCATAGTTAGGCCTAGACAGGTTGGTAACTGTGTTAACTTTTAAAACATTCTGGTAAATAAGTAACTAGATCGTGACCAAATTATTCAGGTTCTGAGATAATAAAGACTCCCCCTCCCTATCTACCCCATGCAGGAAATATATCCTGTCTGAGACTGACTTAACCTAAGCCTCTAAACCAGTTGCCCCACACACACCTCCGCTCAGAGGCTGCCAGGAATGGCCAAAGGTCAGGGTCCTAAATGAACTAGACTGAGTGTGGAACATTTATACATAGGCAATGGTAGCTATGCAGGCAAAGTGATGATGGAAAGTAATTCAAGAAATAGTTCCACTTGACACTAGACATGTGGAAATCACACCTTGGTCCAATGAAGAGTACATAAAGCAAAGGTTATGTGTGACATGTAGGTCAGAGCCAAGCTCTGAGGAAAGTGTCAAGTTCCGTTCTTGGAAGACACTCTCTCGGTCATAGCCTGTCTCAAGAAAACTGAATGGCTTCAGTAAAACATGAAACTAAAAATAGTTGTAGTATCAGTGCCAAAATGTAAAAAAATCACAGATCTACCACAAAATATCTCAAACTAATCACTGCAACTCTCTGTAAATACTTAAAACTTTTTATTGATTTGAGCTAAACAAATAATTTGGCAATTTCTTCCTTTAAATAATACAATAACTTTAACAACATATGCATGATATATGCACTGTCAGCTAGAACACAAACAATCGAAACCATTTCCAGATAATTTATTTTGGGTTGCAATAAATTGTTGTGGCAATGTACAAGTACACACCACGCATGTGCTTTTTGCCCTGTTTACACTGAAATCAGAGGAACAGTTCAGGTTCATCTTAGCCAGACACACGTGAGCAGCTCAAAATAATCTGCCCAGTTCAAGATTAAAGGGGTGAAAAAGTGGGTTGGTCAGGACGACCAGGATTGGCTGCCTCGCGGAGGGTTTAAAGGTCCCCTCCTCAGAGTGAAGAGACTTTAACCCAGCTCAGATAATGGCACGGAGCCAGCTTACGCCCCACACTCCACTGGCCTACTCTCTCGCTTCTACTGGCATGCCACGGCAACGAGCGACAAACACATGGCCCCAACACACCCCTGCTTTACACTACAAGGACTCAGCTTACCCCCGGTAAAACTGGGTAAGCCTTGGGGTAACTAAGACCAAGCACCAATACACAGAAAACAGTTGGCTTTACGTGTTTTGATGCGGTAATCCCACACAAACGCAACACAGCTAATTAGCAAAAGACATGAAGATTAAAGTTGAAGTGAACAGCAAACAGTGCTTTTTTCCTTCTTCCAAATGAGGCCACTGACCTGTCATTGAGGACAGCCCCCTCTGCCTCAGGGGGAGCGATGGAAAGCTGGAACGGAGTGTTGAAGTAGTGCTGCTGCTCGTCTGAGCGGTGCACTACCTCTCCGCCACGCACTACCAGAAAGCCAGAGTCTCCCAGATTGGCCGTGTGCAACCGGTGGCTTTGCCTGTCCAGCACCACGAGACAGGCTGTGCTGCTGCCTACACACACACACACACACACACACACACACGCACACACACACACACACACACACACACACACACGGGGATTATTTTAGCATGTTCTGTTTTTATATTGTTGATCCAATGGATGCTGCTATTAACATGTTGGAAAACAACCTGATCTGATCATTTGTTATGGGTAGTAATATGATATTGATTTACTGCAGACAGATTTATAGAGCCTGAACCCATTGAAAGAGCACAGTGCCAATGTTAAGTTAGCTGAACAGAGCGTGCCGCCACACCCTGTTGGTGACTCATCCGCACCACTGGAATGTACTCTGAATTTTACAACCAAACTCCTCATACACTGTGGTTCACTTTTTCTACTGTGTCCCCCGCAATAATACAATTACTGCTGCTGGTCTCAAGGAACTTCCCTTTCCCGTGTTGTTTTCCCATTTAACATGCAATATGGAATGGAAAAATACAGGGCCTGGCCCTAGACAATGTTCCTGCTTTCCCATATCTTAATTATATTCAAGTTGGCTAAGAGTACACATATCAGCATGCATCGTTCTACAGATGAAAAAAATAAGATTCTGGAAATGGATTGCAGGGAGCAAGACCATCCCATGACTTTCTGAGATCTAGCCATTCTCTGGCTTACAATTCCAATAACATCCCAACCCCCAAACTGAGAAGACTGAAACACTTGCCTGTCCCTTTTCTGAAATTGTAAACCATTCTCACTTGAGATGTTAGAGCATATATTATAGATTTATATGTGCTTCAACATGAGATAGTGACTTGAAGGCAAAAGACCAGTGAAAAAAAGTTGCTGTGAAATCCCCAAGTACATTATTTGAGGGGTTTCCTCACCTAGCAGAGGCACTTTGTTCTGTAAGAGCTCATAGTAGCTGGATGTAAGGATCCCTATAGGGTTGCTGGGGACAAAGCGCCCCTCCTTTATCAGCCTCTCACACGTCTTCATTAGGGTGCCTGAAAACTGTGATGGATCCACTCCATAGTCCCGCCAACCACCTACTCCATCTGCCACACCTGAAGAAAAACACACACGGGAATAATTATTATGCTGGTTGACATTCCAAATATGTTCTTTCTTAGCTGTAAACTAGTCTAACCATCATGCAGCTGTGATAGCCCAAAACAATAGGCACTTTCTCAAAGACACAAACAGAACATCAAGTACAGGACAGAACACAGACTGAGGAAGAGAATTTCAATTTTTTGACTTGCTTTGTTTTATGAAATGCACACGGGAAATGACTGGGCTTATCTAGAAATTTGACACATTTGAAGAAATTTGACACGATTGAAGGCATCTTAACCGAATAAATTCCTCCAACGATCCAAGATTATATAAAAAATAGGTATACTGGTGATACATTATTATTAGACTGAGAGTTTTAACATAAATTGTGACTGTCATATTTGCAGTACATTTCTTATATGTTCATACACATTTTCTCAGAATCATGCACGGCACTATAGTTATGTAGCTAGTTCGTCTTAATAGGAAAGCCCATTATGATGGGAATAGCCAGTCTGAGCCAAGTTATTCCTAGTAAGGAAACTTTACCCAGCTACTGAGGACAGAGGAATAAGCTCCAGTGACCATACAAGGACGGTTTTCTCCATCTCTTCCCTAGTCTGCTTATCTCAGATTCAACTAAACTGTAAAGACAGATCAGTAGGCAATAACCTCGCTAACACACAAATAATGCATTTACATTTTTTTCTCTTCAATACACTTCAGAAGAGGCCTTTTTGCGAAAAGCAGACCAGACACCTTAGGGAGGTGAAATTTAGTTTAAGTGAAATTGGATTTCAAAAATAATTCACCCACATAGCCTGAATAATAATAGGCACTAATCATACTGGGTTAACAATATCTAGAACTGCAATGTGTGCAATCAACAAATTAACTAGATGTCTATTAAAAATGGAAAAGAATAATCATGCTGTTCATAAAAAAAACCACTCAATAAAGACTCTCGTGTTCAGCAGACAGCAAACGCGCTACTCACCCAAAACATCTGCCGATCTGTGTCGGGCAATGAAACAGGCATCGTCCCCATAGCACATCCCTTTCTTGAGGATACCCTTTCGAAAATCCTTTCCAAACCCGCAACTTGCTGTCACCAGACCGTAGTCTCGGCTGTCTGTTTGAGAAAGTCCGCCGATGACAGCTCTGGCAACCAGTCTACCGTAGGAAAGTACGGAAAACATCCCCTATAGCCTGTAGAAGGCTATACCCTTAATCCTGGCACCAATTTGCCAAGCTAGCAAACGAGCTAGCTTAGCGTTGGATGTCAGCACACAATATTGACTTGATAGCAAGCTAAATAGCTAGATTACTCTGTGTTCTTAGACAATGTTAGCTTGCAGACGTTAGCTTTCCTCACGGTGACAAAAACATTAGCCATGCACACGCAGACAATGCCGCGCGCCAGGATTATTACCCCCGCCTGGCTAGCTGTTAAGTAATATCTAAGCGAGACAGTTAAACACAAAATTCACCGAACTCCATTGGAATCGATAGTTCTCGAGACCCACAAGTACTCCTTTGACATAGTCATGGTGGTAGTACGACGTTTGCTAACTAGCTATTACATTATATCACAGAACAGAGAGCAGCCCCTTTTCATCTACAAGAAGTGGAGGTCTTGTGACTTATCTGACGTCACTTAACATTACGCAATGTAGACTTCCTTATAAGGGAATACTACATCAGTAAGATACAAACTACGCGGCAGGTCTATTGTCCTAGGGCCCAATAACGAAGACGCATGAATATAATGCCATCTCTTGTGACTATACTACCGGTACAATCAAAATCTAGGGAAGCCCAAAATCCTTAATAAAAACATTAATTATATGAATAGCCGTTTGTTTAGGCCAACCTATTTTTCCAATGTTTTTTTCCTCTAACATCATTCTAATAGAACTTCCATGTATCATGGTATTAGCTGAAGAAAACAACTCAAGACCCTCGGGCAAACAATATCCCTACCTAAAATAAAAAAAACATAAAATGGCTTTATACGTGTGTACGTTAGTGTACTCCACTGTACCATCTCTGACACAATTCAAACAGCGTATAGCACAGCGTTTCCCAATCTTTTTCAACCCACAGCACACTTGCTTAAACGTATTTATTTCCCGGCACACCCAATAGGTAAAACTGAGTCACTTAATACAATAGATTTGTTTCTTTCCAAAATGTGACTTTCCCAACATTCCACGGCACACTGGCTGTGAAACGCTGGTCTAGCACCACCATGTGGCAGTTACCATGAACTAAAAAGATAATTATCAACATAACATGAGTTTCAATGGAGTTTGTTACTGACACCTGACATGCAATAAAATCCAAGCCCAAATGTTCAGCTAAAATACACAAAGTTTATTAGAAAGATATTTAGACATTACAAGAATGCTTTGTTTATTCGCTTAATTCAGCACAAGACAAGTTTTCAAAATGTGATGATGCAGGCGCTGAGTGCAGATTCTTGTCTTGTGATAAAGAAAATTATACAGAAATAAAACAGATGTGATATTTCCACAGTTATTTCATTTTCTTTGCTGACAGTGATAAATAGGTGCAATAACTTGAAAGATAAAGCAATTGGAATAAATTGTGCACAGCTTTTATACAAGGCATTCCTGTGCATAATTAGCCATATTGTTACAATGTTCCTTAACTGAACAGTCATATGTGGCAAACACTAGTTGCAAAATGGAGTGCAAAACACCTGAGGTTTTCATGGTGACATGTCAATTTACCCTTGTTGACAAAACAAAACGTTTTGCTTTTATTGGGTAGGTGTGGATATCTTTATAACTTTCAATATTGGCTGCACAGAAGGTAAACAAACCCTTCAAATGCAAAATACAAATGCAGAACAGTGAGTGGGATACTCATCCACATTATTTCTTTGCTTGCTTGGTGACCATGTTGCGAGGGGGAGTAACTGGACGGCTGCCATTAGGCTTTTTCTTCTCAGCTGGTTTTAAAATCTGTATGTGAGAAAAAAATCGAAGTGAGGTTCTGAGCAGCCGTTGCATTAGTCAACAATATTATAACTTCACAATTAAACCTACAAGATTTGGCAGACTATTATTAATATAACTTAATACAATTTATAATTCTATATACAGTGCATCCGTAAAGTATTCATACCCCTTCACTTTTTCCACATTTTATTATGTTACAGCCTAATTCCAAAATGGATTAAAAAAACAATGTTCTCAACATTCTACATACCATACCGCATAATGACAAAGTGAAAAAAGTTTTTTTAGAAATTTTTGCCAATTAAATAAAAAATAAAATAATTAAATATCACATGTACATAAGTATTCACACCCTTTTTGCTGTGACACTCAAAATTGAGCTCAGGGCCATCCCGTTTCCACTGTTCATCCTTGAGATGTTACTACAACTTGATTGGAGTCCACCTGTGGTAAATTCAATTGATTGGACATGATTTGGAAAGGCACACACCTGTTTATATAAGGTCCCACAGTTGACAGTGCATGTCAGAGCACAAACTAAGTTATTAAGTCCAAGGAATTGTCTGTAGACCTCCGAGACAGGATTGTATCGAGGCATAGATCTGGGGAAGGGTACAAAAAAATGTCTGCAGCATTGAAGGTCCCAACGAGCACAGTGGTCTCCATCATTAGAAAATGGAAGAAGTTTGGAACCACCAGGACTCTTCCTAGAGCTGGCCGCCCGGCCAAACTGAGCAATCGGGGGAGAAGGGCCTTGGTCAGGGAGGTGACCAAGCACCCGATGGTCACTCTGACAGAGCTCGTGTTCCTCTGTGGAGATGGGAGAACCTTCCAGAAGGACAACCATCTCTGCAGCACTCCACCAATCAGGCCTGTATGGTAGAGTGGCCAGACGGAAGCCACTCCTCAGTAAAAGGCACATGACAGCCTGCATGGAGTTTGCCAAAAGGCACCTAAAGGACTCTCAGACCATGAGAAACAAAATTCTCTGGTCTGATGAAACCAAGATTGAACTCTTTGGCCTGAATGCCAAGCGTCATGTCTGGAGGAAACCAGGCACTGCTCATCACCTGGCCAATACCATCCCTACAGTGAAGCATGGTGGTGGCAGCATCATGCTGTGGGGGTGTTTTTCAGTGGCAGGAACTGGGAGACTAGTCAGGATCAAGGGAAAGATGACTGCAGCAATGTACAGAGATCCTTGATGAAAACCTGCTCCAGAGCGCTCTGGACCTCAGACTGGGGCGAAGGTTCAGCTTCCAACAGGACAACGACCCTAAGCACACAGCCAAGATAACAAAGGAGTGGCTTCGGGACAAGTCCGTGAATCTCCTTGAGCGGCCCAGCCAGAGCCCAGACTTGAACCCGATTGAACATCTTTGGAGAGATCTGAAAATGACGGTGCACCGACGCTCCCCATCCAACCTGATGGAGCTTAAGATGATCTGCAAAGAAGAATGGGAGAAACTGCCCCAAAATAGGTGTGCCAAGCTTGTGGCATCATACTCAAGAAGACTTGAGGCTGTAATTGCTGCCAAAGGTGCTTCAACAAAGTATTGAGTAAAGGGTGTGAATACTCATGTACATGTGATATTTTTATTTTTATTTTTTTTATATTTGCAAAAAATTCTAAAAAACCTTTTTCACTTTGTCATTATGCAGTATTGTGTGTAGAATGTTGAGAACATTTTTTTATTTAATCCATTTTGGAATTGGGCTGTAACATAATAAAATGTGGAAAAAGTGAAGGGGTATGAATACTTTCCGGATGCACTGTAATTAACTACTTAGACTGTCTTAGCATCATTTCATTTTACAGTACAATATTTTGCAACCACTAATTACCTGAAAAGAGCACATGAGGGTCTCATCCACACTCATCATGGCCCCAGCATTGTCAAACTCCCCACAATAGTTTGGTGCTGAAAACAAAGTCACAAGCTGCCTTTTGGCGAAAAACTCATAGCCATCCTCAACAACCTGTCAAGAAAAGAGAATAGCAGAAATGTAGAAAAAAAACAAGATTAAACAAAACAATGGCTCTCCTCATAGTGATGCCTGAAAACATTGAAAACTTATCATGAAGCGGCACAAATTTTGCAAGGAACACACTTTTGTCTTTAACATTTGTTAATTGACATACCTGGTGGGCACGGCAGATCAAGTCCAGATCATGTTTGTGCAGGAATTTAGCCACCACCTCGGAGCCAAAGGTGAATGACACGCCTCTGTCATTTTCTCCCCAGCCCAGGACGTCTTTATCTGGATCAGACCAGAGCAGGTCACACAGGAGACCCTGGTCGGGAACATCAGTAGGTCGCATGACACGTCTGATCTGCTCCATGGACTGAAGGTCTGGTGACAACCCTGAGAAACAGAAAATACCACAAATACAATGGTTATTATGAAACGGCTAACAGCAGTTCTATGTCGGTTTAACAATGAGTAATTAGTCAGAAACTATGACACACTTAGATAATAGTATAATTATGTACGGCCTTCTGACTATTAATTTAGGAGTACTATTAATTGAGTACTTCATAGTTTATAGAGCATTCGAATTATGTAACAGGAGGACACTTGCCCTCACCTTCTTTCAATATAAAACATTCCTACACTTTTATATACTGCATGTATATCTCAGGTGGGCAATACCCTGAACCTTTTAAAGGAAAACCTTTGAAACATTAAGTAAATGTCTAAAAGTGTGTTGTCCAATATCTTATTTTTTATTAGTTATCATAAAGAAATACAAATGAACACTTTGTTTCACCTGGAATAGCCTACACAGAAATGCCTCCCAGAAAGACTGTGGACATTAAAGCAATATTGCATGAGAATATTGCTTGGGATGAGTGTGTTTGATTCGCTATATTGAGCTCTTCGACCACACTAGCAAATCCTTGCTAATGGAAAAAAAGTAGTTAGAAGGAAGCGCACAACCAATTAAAAAAATTGGACAACCTAAACTTGGTTCATTTAGGATTGTTGTTGGCAATTGCATTCAGCAGTATTATCAATGATATTTGTTCCTGCATGCAGAATAAAAGATTTTGAAACTACTTCTGGAGTCAAGCTGCATGATCTATTAAGTGTACCTGCGACTGCTCTATTATGGTCATGACCAGCTATGAAAAGCATAGATAGCAGTTCTTCACAGCAGGCAAAGGTAACTGTTCTGTATTCTTTCTCTGTTATACTGTGCATACTTTCTTCAATTACTTGAGTTCCTTGTGGTTGCAATGACTCTTTCTGCTGTTAACTTAACTACTAAAAGGTACTAACTCCCATGACTCAAGAGTTCATATGAATAGTTTATTCATGGGAAACAAAAGCCTACCTCCATGACAGCAAAATATCTTTTCATCAACAATGGCAGCAATAGGGAGACAGTTGAAACAGTCTGTGAATGTTTTCCAAAGCTTGATGTTGTATCGCCTTTTACCTAAAACAAAACCATAGTACAATCTAAATAGAACATCAATTGGGGATTCAAGATTACATTGCATTAAACACAAAGACATAACTATCTAAAAGATCAAACATTTTTCACTACAACAGAACAATTACTTACACTCATCATAGAATCCATATATTCTGTTGATGGATGCGCACTCGTGGTTTCCCCTCAGAAGGAAGAAGTTCTCTGGATATTTAATTTTGTAGGCCAGGAGTAGACAGATTGTCTCCAGAGACTGCTTACCTCTGTCCACATAATCTCCCAGGAATAAATAGTTGCTTTCTGGAGGGAAGCCCCCATACTCAAAAAGCCTTAGTAGGTCGTAATATTGTCCATGAATGTCCCCTGCACAAGACACCCATATTAGCATCCAAAGCAAAAATCAGCAGCTCAAAATTCGACAAGCAACATCATCCATTTAGGAACAATTTTACTGGACCACAACAGAGAAAAACAGAAAAACATCATACGTTATGCAGAACTCACCACAAATCTTGAGGGGGGCTTCAAGCTCCAGAAGGATGGGTTGACTGAGAAAAATCTCCCGCGACTTCAGGCATAGTCCTCTTATCTCGTTCTCCTGCAGCTGCACATTCTTTCCAGGTTTAGCTCCTCTGACTGTGAAATAAAGCATTGTCTCATTACAGTGTTACGCTAGTTCAACACACAGTACATGCTTGAAAATGTTGCAGCTAAAAATGACTGATGACTGAATCAAGATTGTTGTCGTATGACTTTTAACGCCAGATTACCGGGCGTTGTATATTCGAATAGTAGCAACGAAATGTGATTATAAAAACAATTGATGCTACGATAGAGATAGCTGAGGTTATCTAGTTGTGTGTATAAAGTCAGCTTTTTGTCAATAAAATATAAGTTGTTCGATACTTAGTCATGATAATGGTTCTAAACATTTACCTTCTAAAAGTCGCTGGATAATACTGTCTATATTCAGTTTGTCAACATCCGCCATTGCGACGTAGATAGCTAGCTAGCTGTTTTGGCAGTGTGTAGGTTGAAAGCTAGTAATCGTTAGCGTCGTAAAATGCTCCAGAAAACGAAACTATTACGTGAGTCTGCTGTTCTTCTCGATAATAGCCGGATAATAAACTACGACGACATCTTAGCTTAGCACAAAATAATAACATCTAAATCGTGAAACTTTGGTATAGTTAAAGCTAGCTGCTTTCCTTTCGAGAAATATCCATATGCTTTTAGCCTGTTAGCTGCAGTATGTTAGCCCGGCTTTCGCAAAGAAGGAGGCTAGAACAAAATTGCTCTCAGAAATTTGGCAACTCCCACCAGCACTAGTATTGAAAAAATCTTGTTTGCTGCTGCCATCTGCTGACCGTCCGTAGCGTTTTGTAGCTCACCCTCTAGTCTCGCGATGCCAGACCTATCTCCACACTTCGTTGCGCTACTCACCCTATATAAACAAGCCCGCACGTTTGAAATAATCTAAGTCAAAATATTTACTGATACTGACTCTTTACATAACAAATTCTACTAAATTGTTGGATGTTTTTTTGCACTAAATGCGTTTTTTTTTGTTGCTCAAATGAACGTATAATACAATTACATGGAAAATGCGGGTTTTCAACACAATGGAAAATATCCTCAAATATGCTTAGCTTTGTTTACTGTATAACTAGATAACTGGAAAGTAGACAAATTAGGCAAACTCATTCTTGGTTCTTTTCCCACTCTGTGTGATACTATACAGTATACTCGGTTTTTGTAGTCCCGGTTTCCAGCTATGTTTTGAGAAATTCTGTGAACATTTAAATGGGGGCAATTGTAACTTACCCAAAGCAGCAGAAGTGTCCCTTAAGTATATTAACTTATTTGAACTCCTGGATTTGAGCCTGTTCAAACATGGTGAACACTTGAGCTGGCTCCTTCTGATCTTTTCTTTGCTCTCTTGGGGGCCTAAATTGAACAAAGACACCCTGATTAAATGCAGTATTTTGTAAATAATGGCTTTTGCCCCATGACTATGCCAAACATTATTGCTATTTAATTTGAAAGGTATAAACTCCATGCTTGATGCTTTTTTATTAAGTGATAAAACCCACAGAGGTATAAATAATTATTGTTAATTTTCTAACAAGTCAAAGTCACCAACAATGACATCATTCCCCCTTAAATAAATTATTCAGAAAATCATAACCAAGATTAGCATCTTCAGACTCACCAATCAATACCATGGTGGCTGGAGCAAAACCAATAAGAAACCTTAAAGAACCTGGAGGCAGTTTATCTGTGTGGAGGTGGTTTTGGTGACTCCTACCGTTTGCTTAGTGTAATTATTTTCCTTAACCATTGCAAAGAAGACATGAAGAAGTCTCGTGGTCACTGCATATCTAGCACGTCAACGACAATACTCCCAAGTATGCAAGTATGGGCATCTCTTACTGATTTAGTGACGCACTTCCCTGTGCCATGAAGCAATTCCTCATAGTTTCACTGGACATCCCGGTGGCAGACATTATTAGTGTTAAATATTGAGACTTCAAGAGGACTAATCTGAACAGCGATTTTTTCATTCTCCCATAGACATTACAATGTGCTATCAGACGAGATAATCCGTTAATATAAAAATGTTGCCTATATCTGCTTTAAGAATAAAGGGTTTAGGCCCATATGTTCAACCCCTACATAAACTGGATATACATTATGATATCTTTCTATTGGTGAATTATAAAGAAGGCTCTGTGTTGTCTTTAGAAATACAGAGCTCATGAAGAACAAAGATCCAAAACTTGGGCTTTACATAAGCAGTTTGACGGAATGCTCTTTTAGTCTTTCTCACACCCTTGCACAAATCCCCGGATGTCTAATGATGGAGGATTACTGTTCCTCTCTTAGAAGCTCCAAATCCAAGGGTTAACTGTTTGTGAGAATTTAGAAGTCCCATCTGAGTTTAAGCCATTTTAAAGTGTAAAATCTCACTGAATTAGAAAATGATCCATAAGAACCATTTTGGATTATTGCCTCCTTTATCTATCTCTTCGCTATTCTAAATGCGAATGGATAATACCAACACCCTATTTTTTGTAGATTTATTTATTTATTTATTTAGGTTGTTAAAGGGTTTGTCAATATACTTTAAACAGAACACACCATATGACAATTTGTGTTTACCTTGCCCTAACGACCTTTAACCACTTTTCTTCTCCAAAAGATGGTGCTATAAACTCATATTCTAAAGTTTTTATATTTTATACAAACAGTGTAATTAGCCACTTTAACAGAATGATAAGTTAATATAATTTATCTATATATTGATATATCACTTTCTATATTCTTACAAAATTGGCATTACCCTGTTCCACTGAGACGTCCTTTAGAATTGTCTCAGCTAGAATTTGAAATTGGGTGGGAAAACATATAGATATAGCCTAATAAACTATACATTCACCGCAATGTGACAGTGAGGCGCCCGAAATAGTAATACATGTTTCAACAACTTAGATTTGAATGTTACACTAGGTTTTCTGATAACTCATAAAGTAAGGTATGCAACATTAGACATTAAAAAACTTGCTTCTTTCTCCCACCCGAGATCATTTAAGTAGGCCTATACATCACTAACATATAACATTGTCCTTCAGTTAGAAATATTTAAATTGTTTATTTATGGCTCCTTTTCGAAATATAAATTTTTCTCCACACCACAATCTAAGTTCTGAGTCTTTTGCGGCATCAGCAATGATAAAAGATCTTGCTTTTCAGTGGTCAAAAGCACACAAAAATACCGCCAGCAGGGGGAGCAAAAGGTGCTAGAATTGTTCTAATCGATACCATATCTCATGCAGCTCCACATTCAATCTGAACAGTGGAAGTGACAAGTTTTAAAAAGCGCTAGGGGATTAAGTTAACTATACCGCAGCTGAATACCAAACCAGCATAAGAAAGATACAAATTAATCACTTTCTACACTGTGGCTCTGAATAGAAAGTTAGGCCTATAATTTGCAATAAGTAATAATAATACATATAGTAGGCTAAAATAGCCAATTTATAAAACAAACCAATCCAATAATAATATACATAAGAATAGGGTAACCCAATTACTTCTGGGATTGTTATTTTTTTCACTTTTTAGACAATTTGGAGTGGATCGTTTCACAAATTTTTTTTTTTTAAAGTGATTATTGGGTGAGTGTTTGTGTTCCGAAATATTTTTAGTAGGCCTAATATGTCACTATAGATCATGTTATATGCTTAAAATAAAGCCTAGGTAATAGCTCTAACATAGCCTACATTTAAGTCTATCAAATATTCGACTAGGTGTATGTTAAAAGTGAAAGTCTCTAATTTAGGACATTTTTAATAACGTGAGCCACAATGTTTTTTTTGTTGTTGTTGTCCGTCTTCGTTTCAGACAGTATTGATCAACCTCTTACGTCAGTATAGATAACTTTGCCTAACCAAAATCAAGTGCAATTGTCCAGTTAGGTTAGCATCTGGCTATATGTTCAGGACAGCAAAGATGCACGGACAGTTTGCATAGACTTTTAAACGGGGTTCCACCATCGCGTTTCCGTGATCAAACATGTTGGTAGACTTGCCAACATGATCAGTGAGCGCTCATGTATTCATTACTTTTTTTTCCAAAGTAGAACCTGCGATCGTAAACGTTGTTTAACGAGGGGAATCCAGCCCACATATTTATTGCAGCCGCAGAAAAAATCTCTTCAATATCCCCCAAGATGGCCGCCGATGTGGGATCGATGTTTCAATATTGGAAGAAATTTGATCTACGGCGGCTTCAGGTTAGTGCTATCCTTAACCTTTCTCTGCATATATCGTTATAAAATGTAATGTACATTGAACTGATAAAAAATATGTAACTGCAGAGCAATGTGCAACTAAACCGGCTGCGTTCCATTGATAGTTATTAGAAATTGATCCTCTTCTGCCTTTGTTCAGTTCAATCATTGATCAGCGATGGAGCGACCATAGAGTAGCACAGGCGCTCTGAAGCCCACGCTCTGCGTTCACCACTGGGATCAGCACCGCGGACAGCACAAATATTCCTATATGATTCCGTTTTTATAGCACTTATTAACAGTGTACCGAAACTTTTAAGTCTCTCGTGAATCTTGGTCTGTAAAAGTAACTTTTTTTTTTTTTTACCGGATTGGTGGACAGTAGATGTGTGACAATAATATGTTTAAATGTAGTGCAGCTTAAGCTATAGTAGTTTGTTGCGACTGTATTTATAACATTCTATGATTTTTTATCCAGACTAACACGCTGAGCTCACCTTATATACCTATTCATTAGATCTATTTCTTTTGCACGGGGAAACTTTACGCTTTGTAGACGTTACAATTTCTTGACTGACGTTTTTATTTAAAACTTAGAGATTGGCACGAATAGGCATTGATTGTCGTTGATACTGTTTGGCATGACACATTATAGTCATTTAAACACCAGAACAGTTTTAGGCTACTGTATTTAGTTACATGGGACACAATTTAGGTGACCTACGGTAGAGTTTTATTCCGGATAGTTTATAGCAAATACGCGTTGCCTGTCATCTCAAACCATTCGGATACGTTTAGGGCTGTGTAGGCTTTTCAGTTTTTACAGCATTTTGACTGACCCTAATATTCTAGACTTATAGAACCCAAAACGACCCTTTTAGAACATGAGCTGTTTGTCGTTTGGTTCAAGTTAACCTGAACATGTCGAAACGTTTCTATTTGGACTGCATGGAATTGCTAAAACGTATTTTTGTTTAAAACGCACCCCCCCTCCCTTATTAAACCGCAGTGAGGGCGCTAGGCTATTCGGGCAAGGGCTGTGTAATTGTATTCCCCGCTAATGTTTGTAAATCAGGCTCGGCCAGCGCAAGGGCAATGTCTCTGTCATATGATTGATGTTCTGTAACATGAGAAATGACAGGAGCATGGCAAGCCAGATCCCCTGGAAAAGCCTGCCGAGAAGAAATCAGATCTGTTCTAGGTTGTGTTGTGTGGCTGATTGTTATTCTACCTCCCAGTCGCTGGACTGTAGCATATATTCTCGGATCTAAAGGGCGAATTGAGCTCCCTGCAGTCTAGCCACATCAGCTCGTTGTTGAGCTGTATTTGAGCATGTCCGTCGGGACTCATCTTCATGTTGTCCATAATAAAATTAGATATTAGAATGGTCCAATTACGTTGTGAGAAGGAAAGTTTGGGACCAACAAATCTATTTTAACTGAGAAATATATTTTTTAAATAAATTGTTTATTACTATTATATAGAACAGAACCAGAGGCTTCATTATAGTGACCATTCAATAATGGAGATACTTATATATTGGCTTAATGATCTACAGGCTAGGGAATGATGGCCCTAATTTGTGTTTCATAATGTTCCACATACTAAATGTAAAAATACCATGCTATCGCATAATAACAGGCAAACTGGCCTATGGGTTATTAGACTTATAGGCAAAAAGCAAGGCTATAATATGTTAACATACTGTGTACTGTTTGGGAAGACTCCGATGTGTTGCCATTCACTTCAATAGTCTCCGGAGCACCTACTGGACTGTATCAAATGCTCTTTAAGGGTTTTACCCAAATAAAAATGAGATTATCAACTACACTTTTTTTTTGCTTGTTCAGTCAATTATGCACAGTCAAAATAGAGCAATGTAAGTATTTTCAGCATATAGCTTACAGATGCTATATGGAAGCAGGACTAAGCACATTCATTAAATATCCAAAATCATGTGTTTTGCTAGCATTATTTAATTCATCTCCATTGAGTTGCAAGACAGACAGATTTTCTGTCATTAAATTAGGAGAACATTTATTTTCTTACCATAATACCTATAAACATTTGTTATGTCAATGCAGCACTGTATATTCTGTAAGATAAATAATTCACTCAAAACCTAATGAAAAGAGGACAGAGAAAGTGCGAGTATGCAGGTGGAGTGACCTTGGTTCATGCTGGCGGCAGGTCATACGGCCAGTGCAGCGGTAATCATTCACACCAGCCAGATGGCATTTCCGTGGGTGACCATGGAAAGGACAGGTCAGAGGCTACCCTGCCAGGTCCGCCACACTAAAAACCAACGCTCTACCAATGAGATGCGTGCCCAGGAGATAGTTCAAACAATAGGGTGTCTTATTATACGCAGGTGAAAAGAACTCGTCCTCAAATATTGTATGGATACATAAAACAGTATTATTATGTGCACCAATTTATCAATACTCTTTATATACATTTCAATTGGTCTATAAAATCAAATCAATCACCCATTAATGCTACTACACTGCAAAGCTGTAGGAAGATGATTTGGTGAAAGTGCATGTTGAATGTTGCCCTTTAAGATTTAAAAAAAATAATGTACTGCATTACTGAAAAAGTAGAGACATCCTTCTGTTGTTTAAGTGATGTTGCAATGCTTTGCTCTCATGGTGTAACATGAGAGTGTTTCTCTTAGTTGATGTAATTTCTTATTTTTTTTTGTCTCCATGCTCTCCTCCATGCGTAGGAAAGAGAGAAAGAGAGAGAGAGAGAGAGAGAGAGAGAGGAAGAAAGGTTTAGATCAAGAACAAAAGGCTGTGATTGTACTACATTTAGCATGACTCAGTTGCTCTGGTGTCAGCTCTAATCCACACACAGAAGACAACAGTGTTGCCAAACAGTGAAATTGCTTTGCAGCCTGTGAGGCTAGCTGTCTTTGCTGCCAGCCTGCTCTCTGTGTGCTGTGTGCCAGCGTCTCCCGCCCCCTAAACCTAACCCTGCAATATCAAATTGTCTGTGAAATCTTTCCTCTGTCTCTTTCATTCATATATCTGTTTGTGGATAATGTTTATGCGACACATAATGCGATATCATAATCTCATTGAAGATTGACAATGTCCACAGCTCTAATAAGGGTGCCGTTTATGATTGTAGCTTGGGTTTGTGACCTAAGAAGCCTCTTCAGGTAGCTACTGACAGACCTTGGGGTGAGAACATCCCCGTGCAAAACACACCAAGCAAATTTTCAACTTCAAAGGTGACCTCACATTGCTTCGTGTGGGCGCTACATGCTCATCATAATATATTTTTCAGACTTCTCCTCTTGCTAGACTTTTCATATTAAGTATTAGTGGGTTAACCAAGTAGATAATAAGCTCCCTCTTCCTTAAGGAAGGTTTGAGTGGCAAACAGTGCCTGCCACATAAGAATATTATAACATGCTTTCATACAATATTGGTTCTGTGAA
Source organism: Galaxias olidus (assembly GCA_026901105.3). Classification (NCBI taxonomy): domain Eukaryota; kingdom Metazoa; phylum Chordata; class Actinopteri; order Galaxiiformes; family Galaxiidae; genus Galaxias; species Galaxias olidus. Next base: position 33,559 of record JAPMUY010002353.1, on the reverse strand, counting down.
TGAATGAGTTGGGCATTTCTGTCACGGTTTCATTGACTTGAAGTCACCCCTCTTGGTATTTGCCAGTGACAACAAAGAATATAAGCAAAGAGGGAAGCCTTTACAGGACCATCTGGGGTGAATTGAGATGTGAAATCCAGGAGCCATAACCCCAGGACATAAAATGCAGGAACATTAGAAAGAAAGAAGAGTGCAACTGACTTCAGCATTAAGCTGTTTAACCTCACTGTGTAGCATTAGTGGTAGAGACTTCAAAGCCGATGCCTCAACGTTGGGAGCGGAATGACAAATGGGTTTAGAGACAGCTACGGTGAGCAATCTCAGAGAAAGACTAGGCCTGTCATTAATGTCAGCTTAATCACTTTGACCTTCATTCAAGCAGATTTCCATACATCCACACTCAGTTTGCCTCATTCATACGTGTAGAGTACTTGCTGTAGTTTGAGAAGTGTGTATGTTGATATCTCTGCGTCAGTGATGTTATGCTCTTTGTTCTCGCGTAGTACATTGCTACGACTTTTTGAACTATGCAAGTTAAAGTTAATGAACGTATTTTGGTGTGTAAGATGTTCATTCTGATATATAACACCTATGATGTTTGAGTGTATTAAAGTAAGTATTATGTAAGTTTTAATGTCCATTTGATAGCAAAAATTTTGTATTTTATTAAATTTTTTACCTCTATTACTTACCTCCTGGCAGATATCAATATAATAAAACATTTCTGAGAGAAGATTCGCTCTATATGAGCGACCTAGGCCTTGTATTCAGCCTCTCAAAAATCTTTGGAAGCCGGCAAACACTAACCAATCAGGACAGTTGTTGCAAGGAGGCATGGCTACCTGCCTGTCAATAACCTAGCATGCACACTCCTGCTTAAAAGGACGGCTGTATCGGAGCATGTGTGAACACCATTTAAAGGGAGGGGCTTAGGAGAGGGATAGGAGGGATCAGAGACTAGGTAGGTTGGCTTTTTGGTTTGGGTTCTTGGGCTGTTGCTATTTAAATTCTTACTTGTTTTTGACCAGTTCTCTTGGCTTACATACTGAACCTTTAATTGTTGTCAATTTATGTTATTAAAATATTCTGCTCCTTGCCCGACTATCAGGATTTGTTTCTGGTGGAAATCTGTCTGGTTTTTGAGCATTTACTCCTTCTACTTAAAAGAAAACTGCACCCCCTTGATTGAACAGTAACAGCGACTTGATAGTTGGATAGTGCTTTATGGCAGAAGACTTAAGATATTTCATGGCAGTGCTCTTAACACTCCTGCACCTAGGCTGGAGCAATTGCTTTGCAGGAGTAAATAACCAGCTTTAACAAAACTTCAGGGACACATTAGTGTGCAGGAAGAAGGATCCATGGTGGCAGGGCAGCCTCCTTTTCCTTAGCGATGAGGCAAGCGGAAGCATCAGGGGGAAGGTAATGGCTCATCGGTATGGGTATAAAGCTGTGTCCTCTCTCCCTGCTGACAGCCAGTCCCCTGCCCAGCAAGTCCATATTGAGCTGTGTATCTCGACTGAGGCACCGCTTTATTTGTTTTGACTGTTTGACGGCACTGCAGACGTATTGAGCACCGGTCTTTCTTGTTCATTTTACTGAGCTTACATTGAATCCCCCTATTCTCCATCTACCTCACTTTCTCTTTCTTGTCCCTCTTCCACCCTGCCTCTGCTTTGTTTGGCAGGGCTTCAGTAATTTATCTCTCCATTGTCCAGTTTGTCCTTCGTGGATAAAAAAGAAGACTGTTTTTTTTTTTGCACTGGCACTGGGTCTTCGTATGGTGTGTGTTTTGATGGTTGTTTGTGTATCAGGGGTTAGTGTGGTGTGAAGGGTGCTCCTGGACCCCAACACTCCCAATATCAATTCCACATTGCCCTGCTTAATAGACTCTTTGGGAATTCCTGTTGGTCTTTTGCTATTTGCTCCTTCTCCTTGTTTACTAGACCGAAAGAATAGGTGGCTTTTGCATAGCATCTATTTGTTTGACCTATTTGTCCTCATTTAAGGGTAGGACGAAAGACCTGAGAAATATGGCCTCTTGTGGTTTCTTTGGAGTATTAAATCGGCATTTGTTATCTCAGCAGCTGTCCCCTAATTTATCAAAAAAAATAATACAAAAGGTGTGTTACAGCAAAAACAGATGGATCAGGCTTGTTATGTTAGCCAGTCCTGTCTTTGTGCAGCTGCTGCCCCTGCACACTTAATTACTCTCTTATTCATCTCTAACAATGGGAGGGGGATAGAATAAATCTGAGAAGAGTTCTGCTTTTTTTACTATGAAGGTGCAGATTGGGACCTTAAAGAGAGCGAATGGCTTCAAGAAGAACAGTTTATCATTTTTAATGGAGAGGAAAAGGAAGTGAGGACGTGAGGCTGTGCTTTGTGATTTATACACCGCCTCAGCGGGCGAAAAGAACAAGTCTAAATCTCCGCTCACATAACTGTTTGGAGTCGCTACTACTTATGTCTTGAGACACATTTCTTTCTTGTCTCTTCTTTCTTGTGTTGCACCGATAGTTCTAATTGATTATACGTTAGTTTAATTTTCTTTATAAGTTTGTTTAATGATCTCGCATTGCTCTTGTTCACAACTGACAAAATAGAAGTCTATTATTCTCTCTCTCTCTCTCTCTCTCTCTCTCTCTCTCTCTCTCTCTCTCTCTCTCGCTATATATATATTAAAACATGCACACTTGATTATTGGTAATTGGAATGGGAATAGCAGGGGAGGCATCGTATCCTAGTGATCAGGTGTTCTCCATATTTATATGCATATATAACACCTATGATGTTTGTGTGGCTGGCTGGTTCAGAAATGCCTGTGATGTCACATACTCATTTATTTTGGGAGTAAAGGACGCTTTGTGTATTGATTAGGTGTTGCGACTGTGTTAGCAGCTCTGCCAGTGTGCAATATATGCCCTGAGGCAATCTTTTTGCTGGTAGTCCTGCGGTGCTCTTGAACTCCATAATCTTAATTTTGAATACATTTATTTAATGCAACGCACACTGTTTTTTACATTATGATATGGTCACAGGTTCATCCCCCTTAGTCGAAAGAACCAAGGACCGTTAAGGCATTTTAAATCATAGTAAATTAGCAAGTAAATTATCAGAACTGAATTGAATCCATCCTTGTACATTTTCCATATTTGTCTCTGGCTGCTTTCCTCTTTAGTTTCCCCCTTTTTACCAGATGAATTTCTGAGATTTTCTCTTCAACAAGCCCCCCTCCCTTTTCTCTATTTTTCCTCGGCGGTTTTCCCCAGACAGGTTCCACAGTGTTTTAGAGGGGATGGATTTAATTGCTCTGTGGGGATTGGTTGGCTGTGCCGGGCTCGGCTGTTTAATTAGTGTACCCTGCCGGGATTGGTTTAATGCTTCATGATCTTGAAATTGTCTGATTGTTCAGCCCTCTGGGGACTCTCTCTGCCTACGTAGGCCAGCAGGTTTAGCTAAACGTTGCTCCAGGCTCTAGCTGGATGAGGCTGGAGGAAGAAACCCCTTAGAGCTCAAATAGAAATGTTTAAACCGGAGGGCCAGTGCTTTTATTTGGACACACCTGGGAAGCTACATGTAAAAAGGACAGTCCTCTGTGCCCTCTCCATCCCAGGAGCTTTTATAACACTGTGTAGCAACAGGTCAATCAAAAGAATCAAGCTATGTTCATGCGTGCATCAGAGAGATATACTTTCCACGCATATTAATATTCAATAGGTACAATTCAAACTTTTTCTACAAGGTGGGTTGGTGTGGTAAGTTAGACTTTATGCTTTTTATTTATGTTTTTTTTAAATAATTTACCACATTTTATTCTTGAATAATAATAGAGCGTCAGCTTTAAGCCTTTTTCTGTGAGGCTTTAATGAAGGCACAGGTGGAGCTATGAGTTATGGGCATTGTCACCTTGAGACAAGCAGTTGAAGAAATTATTTTTGTGCAAATAGGATAAGGGGCCACATGTCCCTTCTCTGCCATGGGACGCCCTTGGCTTGCTTCAATCATGGCAGAGATGTTGACCTTAACGATAAATGTGCTTGGCATCCGATCCAAGACGAGCAAGAGGGAGGCGTGCGCTGGTGGGGAGTCCGACTACAGATTGTACATATTGAAGGCTGAAGTCATTTCGTCTCATCAGACTTATCGAGCACACCCTCTCAAAGACCTCAACCTTGAAGTGAATGAATCATCTGTGGGTGATAATAAGAGTATCTTCTTGAACCCATGTCCTCTCTGTGAAGGAAGTGTAGGTGTCTATAGCAAAGATTACTTTGTGCTCATTGAGTATGTATATAAATCATCCAGGCTGGTGCCACCTTAATGTAATGTATACCACTGTTGTTGATTGGTTCGTTGACGGTCTACTCAGGAGGTTACTTTAGCCTGGGTTTGATATTCCCTGTTGTGTTTACACCCATGGAAAGACCAGCAGCTTTGGGGATGCATACCGTATGATCACCACGGGGACAGAACCTGGCAACCGAGCGGCTGCTAGGAGCATGGCCAACCCCGGGCCTGGTCCCTCACCCTCCCAGAGAGAGATGCCCTGATTACTGAGTGACTTTATGGTGAAGGGGTTTCTCAAGGTGCTCTTATTGTTGTTTGCTAAGATAATGATGAAGGGCTTTGACTAATCAAAGGTGCTCATATTCCTTCGATTGCAAATGTGCATACAAATGCATTTACAAAGTGTATACGTTAATATTTGATTAAGATGTATTTTAATCATATATATATATATTAACCACATTTATTTTGGTTATGAATGCAACTATTTATTATTCATTGTATTTATTTATTTACTTACCAAGTTTGCTGGTAATATATGGCCACTTATTTAGCTTTAATTTAGCCTCAGGGGCATGACTGTATTATACTGTAGGGCCCACAACAATCATTAGCAGTGGAAGCAGACCTCGCTGTGTTTTGAATTTTATTAGTAAGTCCCAGAGCCCCTCAGTCCTACCCCTCTACTTCCTCACGTTTTAAGCAGGGGGTGAGTCTGCCGTCCGTCTAGACGTGCGGCATCATTAACCTGCTGTGACCTCGGCCATTGATGAATTTGCTCTCACATCCCCGGCAGCTTAGTGTTAGCGACCTTAGGCTCCTCCTTCCTAACGGGCACGTCCACTGGGACCTGGGCCTCCTCTGGACTGGCCATTAGAGCCACTAGCCTCCATAGCCAGGCATTAATAGCAGAGGTGGCCACAGCTTCCCCTAGACTGCTGAATAATTCAGGGAGTCTGGGCAGTGTCTGGTCTCGGGGCACAGGGGGGATCTGAGCTGAGGTGCAGGGTGCACGGGGCTGTGTGGAGGTGTAGGGGTTAATAACAGGTCGTCCACTCTGTGTCAGCAGATGCTCCCCCCCTGCACTCTCCTACACCGCCCGCTCCACCCCATGTATGAAAGAATCCTGTTCAGTTGATTAGATTTTTCGAAATGGATCAATTTTTAATCAGCGAAGCATCTGACTACGGTCAATACCATTGTCGCTGGGAAGACAGTTGCCGGACAGCCGTCTTTATTTACAGGAATGTTTGTTTTTTACTGTATTCAGATGTAGATGAAACGGCCCACTCAGACTACTGTACCAGTGCAGTCTCCGGGCTCTCCTAGTTTCAGCCTTAATGCATGTTTCTAACAAAGCCGGCTAGTCATTCTAACTACAGTAACTATTGAAGCAATATGAATTGCAGCAACAAAGCAGTTGCTTCATAGTTTAAACTGATTAAACATACTCCTGTAGATCATGTGTTTGTGTCCAAAAGAAAAAAAGCTACCAACTGTATCATGACTGCCTACTCTGCTCTCTCCCATTTGCATGTACATAAGTACTGAGTAGGAGTGAGGAGCCGGAAAACTGCTGTAATATTGCCATCAAATTTTCATTGGGCCACAGGGAGATTTCAACATTTTAAATAATGAGAGGCCTATAAACCCAGCATTCAGACCCTCAACATTACTGCTGACAGGATCTCAGTGAGAGCAGCACAGTAGCCCAAGTCCTCCATTTAGAATGTTATTTCAGCTCCCCGTTTTTCCGTCTCTCTCAATCAGCCTATTGTTTCTGTCAGAGGTTCAAGGATGTTTCAGTTAACGGAGTTGTACAAGCATTCCTAAGCATTCCACTGAATGAGCACTGCTATCTAGGATTTGTTCACATTCCGTTTGCAGTAGACACTTTCAAGCTAATACATTTCACATAGCTATTCTTATTATTGTATCAATCCTTATAAGGTAGTCACTATACCGTGGTTCCGCTTAGCGCCACACTAAAGGCCTAAATGTTTCAAGTAAAATACTACAACAAATGCAGTCTCCAAACTTTTAAATGTTATGTTAGCTATTTCTGCCTGAATGCACTTACTCTGCTGTTTCTACCATTCAAACTTTAGATACAGCCCAGAAGAGAAGAGGTCTGTTCTGGCTCCTTTCCACGAGAGCCGCATAGTTTCAATCTTCAGTGGCGTAAACCTCACAATTTACCTGCTGCGGTGTCAAAGCGGCACAGGCTGCGCGATGCTTATTTTCATTAGCAGCTTAGGAAAGTTCATTACTGAAGGAGCGTTATTTGACTTTATTATTTGATCATTCTAACAACAAGCGAACACTAATTTACATTCAATCTTTTTAGAAGAATAATGTCTGTACAGGCTCCCAAAGTCCACGGTAAGCTCCGCCTCAGTCACAGAATCAATTCCCACAGCTTACTTCCACATGAATCACTGATATAGCATTATTAATACTAATTTATGAAGAAAATGGTAATTCAGATATAATTCAAGTACTAAGTTAATTTTTCAGCTCTTTTTAACACACTGCTTATCATTTAGCCTTATTGCTATATGGGAACCATGTGAATAGTATTCTGAGTCTCGGACTAACAAGTCACGCTTGGTTCTTCTGCCATCCACCAGTAGCCTGTCTGTATGGTCTGTTTGTCTATTTAATATGCAATGGCAGTCACTCAGGGACTTATTTTGTCCCAGTGTAAACGAACCAGCTACAATGATGAGCTGGAGCTACAGAAGCAGTGTCCATTGTTGGGTCAGTTCATTGACAGACCAGCAAACCCTTAAACCTTCTCTGAAGTGGTCTTGGCTTGTTCCCTGAAACTCACAAACATTCCTGAGCATTACCGGTGCATATGTATTATACAAGCTGTAAGTGGATTCACTCAATGGGAGATTTTGAATGGTTAATTGCACGTATGGATTGAGAGTCCATTAGGAGACCTCAGTCTTGGACTCATGCATGAGCAGCAGTACAGATGTACTTGTTTTGATTGATTGATGCATTGACTTTCTGGCTTTTTATCCATGAGAGGTAAATAGAAAAAAAACTAAATCAAAAGAGAACATTGCTGTTAAGAGTTGCACGCAAGGCCAGTTTTAGACACCACTATTTTAATATGTCAAAGGAGAGATCAAGTTCCTGAATCAACCTTGACCAGCTTTGTTTGTCTGGTTGATGCAAGCTTGCTTCAGGGTGGCACCGTAAATGTCCTGAGGGAAATATCAGGCTTATTTATTGGAGCCTTTTTAGCCTCAGTTCAATAAGCGCAGTCTGAGGGGCCGGGATACAGAGGCACTATCTGGAGGAGAAGGAGGAGCCGGGTCTGGCGTCAGCCCCACTGACAAGCTCTTATTTACCGTCCAGATCTATGACTCATTTTATGTACCTAATCGTAAAGCACTGAGATTTATCGGAGGTAACAGGACAGTGGGGAATACCCCAGGAGACTTACTGATTGCCCCCCTCCCCTGATCGGACTGTAGGTATACCTGTACCGGAAAATTGCACATTTCTTGGAAGGCTGGGGCATTGTCAAGGGGGGACGGGGAGGGGGGGGGCTTCCTGATTAAGAAAGCCATATTTCTACCAGTTCAGGACAGCTGATTGGCCATCCAATAAAGCAGAGGGTCATAAAGAATGGATGGGTTAATTGATGGCTCTGGAAGGATTAAGAACAGCTTATTGGTTGGATGCTGTGACCCCTGCCAGTGCTAACAATGCATTGGCTGACTGGGCTTTCAGGGAGCGTCCGAGTAGATGTCTATAGAACTCACCACCGACTAATCAGAAAATGACCCAGATAGGGATGTTAAATAGAGCTTATAATGTTGGCACTGGTTCCCCATATTTTTTTATTTATTGCCATTCTCTAAAAAGGCTGATTTTCTCTCACTGTTAGGCTTAATTCATGTATAAATTTTATTAATGTATACGATTCATGTAATTCCCCATGTGACTGAGAAAGGTTATTGTAAAAGTGTCTTTGTTCTGACATATGCACTTGGTAAACCTGTTCTATGTTTGTGCTGAATAAGAAAATGAGAATTTCGTTGTTTTGCATGCTGTTTAATCCAATAATGATTTGATGTAACAAACTGCCATAATATCTTTCAGCACAGTTAATCGGAGCGGACTTAGCCCTGTCACTTTTTATTAACCTCTCCTGCAATGAGAGGGGCTTCACTAATCTGCCATTGTTGGGTTTGGCTGTCTCTAGCTACTGCAAAACTGATTTGGCAGTCAGTGCTAAAGTAAAGGCTTTATAATGACAACAGGGTCCTACTGCTATTTGAGCTAACAATGTAAAATGGAATAATGTAGTTGCCTCTGAATTAGATAGGAAATAGATGGAGGAAGGGATTTTGGAAGGGAATAGGAGTGAAAGGGTTCCCTTTTTATTTGTCCTTCTCCTGTCATTTCACCCACTCTCCCTAGGAAAATAGACCAACAATTTAATCCCCAATGACCTTTAAATTCTGGCTGTGTGTTTGTGTGTGAGTGAGCTTATGTGGTGGTGGTGGTGTGGGTGTGGGTGTGTGTGTGTTTGTGTGTGTGTGTCCGTATCTCTGTCTGTGCATGCGTTAGTCTGTCTCTTTCTGCCTGCCTTCATCTAGATACATCTAAACCTGATGTAATGTCCCCAAAACTGTATGTATACATTTATTTGCTTATGCTGCGAAACATTTTCGACACATTTTTGATTTTGAATGGGAGACGAGCTTAATGTGGAAGTATTTGAGCGGAAGACATGACATGCTGACCTCAGCCTGAACAGCAGGGCAGCATCTGCAGCGTCAACACACCATTTGACTCTTGTGTCCCCCATGCAACTGGGTAACTTAAAAGAGAGAGCTGATTGGTCACTCTCTCCGCCTCCTCTTCGTAAGGGAGGAAGTTATCGGTCAGGGAGATGAAGTAGCAGTAATTTCTCATGTGCTATGCTCATTTTGTCAGTTTGAATGTTCCACTTATTCAGTGTTTTTTGACTTGCTGAGCTTGAGGGGTTCCGAGTGCCATTTCGCAGCCAGGTCTGAGTTGTGTTGATTGAATTAGACAAATTCGGAAGATAGTTAAGAACCGCAAGGCGCTGCAAAACTGTCTGCTCCCAAACTGGTGAAAATGAGATGCTGCCACATCAATGAGCTAGCTGACTTTGCTTGATGTCAGTGGTGGGTTCTATCAGTTGACACCCTTACCTCCCAGAGCTGGAACCAGTTCCCCCGTTTCCTTTAATGTTTATCCAAATAGAATTAATCACAATCCTTAAAACCTCTGCTCGTGACAGTGCCTGACATTTGCACAGCTTTGTTTATTTCTCTCATCTAAGCGTTATATGATTTTTTTAAGCTGCCAACTAGTGAAGTTTTAACATAATAAACAGCAAGGAGGTGTGCATGCATGTGACATTGTAATATGAATGTTAATGGCCTGGTGACAACATTTAGACATTTCAGTGGAGTGTTAATATTAATATTATTCAGGAAATTGTTAAATGTGTGCTCGAATAAAATTCCATTCAAATTCCATATAAATACTCTGATTTCATACAACTTTTAAAATAATTGTAAATGTCTGCATATGGGTTTGGTTTGTTTGAATTCTAGGCTGTTACATTTTGTAATCTAGACCAAAATCCTTGCACATTGAGAACATAACAGAAAATAATTTGCCCAGTTGTTCTATACAGAAATCCGTTTTCTGCTCTCACAACTGTGATATGTTCTTCCACTCACAGATCCACAATTCATTTTGGTCCCTTCCCACTACCTCGAGAATTCCCTGTATCAATAAGCCAAAAGGTGAGGCATAATGAACAGCTGCTACTTGACTGAAAAACAAATACTTTCCTGTGTTTAATGTAGAGCACAAGGGCTGCTCAATTAAATGTCAATCTTATTTTCTAGGAAGAATCTTATTTGTAAGTCATGATATGGGGAGATGGCATACGATTCAACCATTCGCTCTGTCTGTCCCTGCATCTCAGCAGGAAGAACGGAGATGTTTTTGTCTGTCAGTGTGTTTGGTTCTGCATGTGTGTGATGGAAAATAAGAAAATGGAGGGGGTCTTTCCTGGGTCCCAATGGGGTCAGACTGTGGGCTAGGAGGATGGGAATGCAGTGGAACATGGGGTGTCAAAGGCTAATTTTCAAAGCCACTCGCGGGTACCGATCTCTCACTGTGAAGTGGCAAGCGTGGCGAGTGGCTTGCACGTTGTCATGGATACTAAAGCATGGGACCCCAGAGATGGGGAGCAAGGGAACGAATGGCCGCCCTGCCTATAGGATTCCTGTCAGCTCTGGCCTGATAGATGGCATTGATGGACCATTTGTCATACTGTAATTGTTCTCAGCAAACACAGAATACCCACTAGTATAAACAGGGTTGTGCCGCTGGGCTAATAAAGCGGAGGAATGGGAAAGGATGCGCTGATCCACTGCCGCTTTCACTTAAAGAGACACTGGCTCCGTTGTCCAGGCACGCTGGACTGATAAGACCAGAAAGAGGGCTGAGGAAAATCCGGCCAAGACAATAAAACAAGCCAATCATAAAGCAAACGGCAGTCACTTCTTAGTATCGATGCGGCTAGACGGGGGGTTGGGGGGGATCGGCGGGGGGGCAGAGAGAAGTGTTGACAGCCTGGGGAGCAACAGTAGTAGGTTGGAGAGTGATATTCCTTTTTCACACCCCTATTTATTTGACCAGTGAAACGGTGTGGGAGAATGCTTGTCCAAGATAACAAATAAAACGGCAGAGGCACAGATTCATGACCAGGGTCCAGGACCACTCTCTCTGCCCGCTGTGAGAGGGTGAGGTGTCTGAGTTGAGTACAAATGAAACAGTGTACAAAGATAGTATTTGTCGCCCCTGTAAAGGTATGAGTCCGGCATCTGTTCTCTGGCCCCAGGGAATAATGTACTATATTTATTTAGATGTGTTTATTTATTTCAAACATGTATAAAACAATAAAATATATAGGTATATATTTATTTTAAAAAAACTATATAACTATACTATAAACAATTTATTCTCACTAATCAACTTAAATAAGTGTCCGAAATGGAGCATGAAGAAGCAATATACTTGTCTTGTCCTGCCACTTACTACGAAAGTCTCTCTGCCGGAATACTCTTCCTCGATGTGGAGGATGGTGAGATATACGTGACCATCCAGGTGTGCGTTGTGGAACATATCTCAACGCTTCTTACGGAAATTGGAATTACTTAAACTTTACCCAACTTTATCATACTTGATTTTGCCAAACCATGGTGATGGACAGCTGGACAGAGTAGTTGCACAGTAGTTAAACTGTTCACCCATACAGTTTAATGTCATCCATCACATGACTTTGACCAGTACTTTGTTTTTTATTTATTTAATAATTCCTCCTTAAACAAACTTCCGAGTGCTGTAGATAAAATCCTGCCTAATGATGATACACTTGACTTTCCCAAGGTTCACTCTTATCTCTATCTCTCCTTTTTCAACGCTAATTTATGGTGTTTTGAGAGTCTTTCACCCTTGCCCTTTTACTGTATCCCACTTACAAGCATTGTTATGCCGGAGGGTCTAGCGTGAAAGCCTGACAATGGTGTCCCACGGCCCTATGGTTTTGTGTGGCAGAGTCCTGGAGGAGCTCCTGGCCCCACAGGATGCACCCTGACACATGGTGACACCTGGAGCACTTTAGCATGACCTGGCTGCTCACCTCCTGCCTGATGGACAGATTAAAGCACCATTAAGCATAATTACTATTTCGGTTGGAGAGGCCAACTCGACATGTCAGAAATGGTTACAAATTGCGGCAACCCTGCCCCCTCTCTGGCTCTTAAATTGTGAATTTCATTACGTTTATCTGCTTTTACTATCAACAAGTTTGGACTTTGACAGCGTGCGGTGGAAGATGAACAACTAGTCAGAGGCAATTGTAGCTACTAAAAAAGTAAGATCTTGAACTTTTTGAAGTGCATTTACTTTATTTGGTTTGTTCTCCTAATCAAAGTGCCAATGGCGGAGATAGGCAGTTGATATGACCATGACGTGGAACCGATATGTACCTGTGTGTGCGTACGTGTGCATGTGCTGTCTGTCTGATTATATCAAATGTGGTGAGGTGGTGTAACACTGTTGCAGTGGTTTGCCAGCTCCTGAGGGCGTGATGCCAGTTGTACATGAGGGTGTGCAGCAGTGGCTAATAATGTACTTATCTGTGAATCCACAGGAAAGGCCACATTCCCGCCCTGGGGAATTTGGTCGATGTCATCATCTCGGTAGGTGGCCTTGGCATAAGACAAAGTTCTCCCGTTTTGACGTCAGGACTGTTTATTATAAGACCCCCTTTGCAGTAACCTTCCCCGCTTGCTTCCCTCTCACCCTCACTTGGGCCGATTATTACACCCATGGTGAGAACAAACAGTTTCTCTACTTAATAATTCACGTCACTTTCATCTGATATTCAGTTACCATGGGCAATTTAGTAGTTGAATAATTTTGTGAAAAATTCATTTATTATCGCTGTGCGTTATGAATCTGGAGAGACGGAGAATGGAGTGGTGGAGGATTTTAAATTACGTCTGTGGAGCGAGGGATCTAGGGAAAGGTAATGTGTTCTAATGTTCTCAGCCATATGCATTGTTTTCAGGGCTCATCGGTTTTACATCGATTCCCACTGAAGTGTTTAATTGCATCATGAATATGATCTAATTCTGTCCTTTTCGCTGAAACAGGAGCGCTCTCTGCGAATGAGGTATAGCCTTGACAGTGCCACATCAGGGTGAATTTTATATGGAATGTAAATTATAGTGTTAAATTAGCCTGGTAAGATAACTAGCCGGCACAGGGGAATGGACTCAACAGTGAAATTTAGTGTCAAAAGGCCGTGAAGGGATAAATCATCTCTCTCTGCTCTCTACTACGCCCTATCAAGCTTAATCATTCCCCTTGGTTCGTAATAGCTCTTGTTTCCTGTGCTGTCCCAGGATTTCTGAGAGGTTTATGCTTTGGAGCCCCATCAACTAGCATCCCTGTTCGATGTGGGGAAGTCATTTTGGAAAGCAACTTTGATAACCTTTAATAACATTACTTTAGCATATGATTACATTTATTGACAGCCCTCTTGATAGAAGGATTAGCCACAATTAACTGTGACATATAGTTATATCTATATGTTATAGTTTAATTCTTCTTGATATCTATACACTAATCAAGTTGTTTACATGCTCATGAAACATTGAAACATGTACGTTAAGTCAAGAATGTTCAGACATTTACAAATACCATGTAATCTATGTTTCATATACTGGAGAGTGGTGCAGTTAAAATATTTTTGCCGATATTCATGTTTCTCTCTGCTCTGGAAATATCTGGTCCATATAGTGAAAGTCCTTCTTGTTGCCCAAAACGGTCCTTAAGAATCCGTTCAAGTCTATTACTTCTCACCAGCAGCGTCTCTTTTCATTTCTCCTCTGAAGAAGGACCCAGGGACGAATGAGAGCAGGTGAAGGAGAGCAGGTCTTTGTTATGTCGTCTAGTCAGTGGGGTATTCATAAAACAGATAAAAGCAGTTAGGTAGGCTGTGTCTTGTGTGAAGGAGCTTTCCCTGCTCCCTTCCCCTCAGTCCTTGAGTGTTTGAGTGCCCTGCCTTTCTCTTGGGTTACTCTCAACTTGGCCTGGTAGCCGCCCTTTTTCATGCTACGTTTTCCGCCACATTCGTCTCCTTTGCATTGATAACCCCAAGTAGAAACATTTTGGCCCGTACTGCAGCTTGATGTGAGAACTAGCTTTTCTTGATGTTCCCAGAGAACTCCAAGGAGCCCCTTTCACATACGGCCAGAGTCACTCTGAACACACTCAACCTGGATGCAAAACATACTGTACATTCACAGGAACCAAGCTGAACTGGGGTGTAACTGGACATGCGCATGACTTCACTTTACGTTTTCTCTTAAGGTACAACTTAAGACATCAGTTTGTGAACTTAACAATTAAATTCAACTTGTTGTTTTTTGTTTATATTCATTCCACTGTCTACACCACTAAAGAAGGTAAAGGCACCCGTCTATATTCTAGCAGTTGTACTGCTGATTATGACAGTCCGGCAGAGAAAAGGGCCCCTAAATGATCAAGTGGGGCTGTTGTTGTTTTCCCTGTTGTTTCTCTCCTGCAGCGGGGTTGGTGGTGGTGGTGGTGGTGGTGGTGGTGGGGGGCTTTGGTGAGGGATAGGTATGTTAAATGAGCTATGGGAGGTCTGCTGAGGCGCTTTTCTGGTGGGGGGATGGGGGGTGGGGAGAATCAGTCAGAAGAGAATTGCTGTGTTGGGCATTTGAGGCAGCTGTGTGAAGTCATTTTCCGGGAGTGCAGGCGGGAGAGAGGTGCGATTTAGGCAGCGCCTCTGAGCCGGAACAAGTCTGTCTGGGAAGGGATGAAGGCTACAAACCATAGATCTAATTCCCTGCTCACACTGCTAGACAGCGGAGACACTCACACTCACAGCCAGTGTGAATTAGGCCCATTTGCTCCCCTCAGGCTGAGCTGAACATACACCGGAGCAGGCCTAGAGAAGCTGACAGACTCCTCACATCCTGCCCTTTCTCGCATTTCTCGGCTGTTTCCAGCCCACTTCCAAAAGCTGTCTCCAGCTCGCGCGATTTTCTGGGGGTTTCTGGGCTGCAGGTCTTCATTATTGCTGACATTATCATGAACACATGGTGGGGGAACAGGCTAAAACTTGGTGTTTACAGTAAGCAAAAAAGGGCGTTCCACTGGCGTGGCAGGAAACAGCAGTGTGCTCCCGCGGCCCAATCGATGGCGTGCGTGAAAAACGCTTGTGTCTTTTATAACGTGGGAAATGGGTTGGCTCAGGTCATCGCTCACCCCACCCCGAAGTCACGGATGGTTCACGAGACTGCGTGCTGTGGTTGGCTAGTCAAATCACAGCCCTTTACCCTTTCCTACTTCCTACACATAGAACGACACACAGTAACCCCTCCCCCCTTATTCCTATACACCTAACACAGACCCAGTGGCCTCTGCACACCAGCCTGACCCCCAGAGCCAGGCAGTATTGGGCGGCGTAGCTGAGATCAATGTGGTCGACTCAAATAGATTCTGTCTCTCTGCCCTCCCTCACTGTGTGATGGGACACAGTTTGCTAATGGGTCAACTGCTGTTTTGGAGAGACCTGGTGAGTGCTGTTGACTGTTGTCCAAAATGTACCTCTCTCAATTTATCATGCGAGCTCTAGCCTGTCATATATCCATTACCTTTCTAAGATGCATGGGCTTTCTATTTTAGATATGGACTTACCTGTATCGAAAACGTGTTTCATTGTTTTATATTTTGGCTTACACATTTTAAACTATCAGGACAGTGATGCAGATATGGTTCTCTCCTCTGTTGCACTGTTGTAGTCTCCCATCCCAGTCCTCTGCACCCTCTGGACCCGGTAATGAGCTGTATTACATGCTCTGTAGTGGGCATGTCTTGTGTTAGGGGGCTGCTTTCAATCTGTGGGCCCTGAATGGATGGGAAGGCTCTTTGTGTGTCTTCGAGAGGCAGTGAATTGAAACTGTGTGCACTGAGTGAAGCTGATGAGGAGAGAGCGAGTCCTGAGAGGAACATGTTGTTGCCTGGCAGGCAAGCATGCACTGTCGTGGGTTTTGTGTGCACTTGCGCGTAAACGTGTGTGTGTGTGTGTGTGTGTGTGTGTGTCTGTGTGTGTGTTTGTGTGTCTTTGTGTGTGTGTTTGTGTGGCTTTGTGTGTGTCTGTGTATGTCTCAAGGAATGTGCTTTTGTGAATGTGGGTTGAATTAGTTTTGGTTATTCAGTTTACTTAGCCTGCATTTTCAAATGGCCTGCCAAGAGGTATATTATGTGAATGAAAATCCAGCCTGCTCATTCATCATTTCAGCCTATCATTGTGACCCATTACAATGACTAGCGAATGGCCTAGCTGAAGGGCTAAGTGATTTTATGAAGCAATGTCATAGGCTCAGGTCTCATTCCTTTTCCCAGAAATGCATTTTCTCTTTAGATGGCAACAACAGCATTTGCACTTAAAACATATTCTTTAATCTTCTGTTATTTTACATACAAATTGCATCCTGGGCGATGCATTCATCATTGCTCATATCCAGCCCACTCTTAAATGAAAAATGTATCGGAGATGAATAATGGATCCCTCCATAGTATAATTTTGTGTTTCTTGAATATAGTGAGGGATCCTCCTCTGCTTTATTTTCCTAATTTTCTAGCCTGCACGAGGGGAATGATATGAAAGAAATTACATCTAAACTGGGGTGATTGTTCCGCTGGAAATGCGTGGAATAGGCTCACACAGTATGAAGGGCATCAGAAGTCATGTTCAGTACCACACCTACTTATTGACTGTACTTTACTGTACTTCACTTCATTGTAGTAGTAAAGTTAGCGAGGAGACCGGGTCCTGGTGACCGTTGGATATTGTGTTTCCGTGCGGGCGTGTGTGTCGTCTGGATGAGTGCAGTGGGGCAGATGGAAACATGGCTTACTGTGGCGGCAAACTCACGCAGGTGCAACATGGATGGGCTATGTGGCTGTGGTGATCCTATGGGGGCTATGGGTGGGCAGCCTTGTGAGACGCTGCGAGAATTGGGGTTGAGTACCCTGGCCCCTCTGTCTTTATCTCTAATTACATGTCGGGGGTTTGGGAGATTGGGCAGGGCTGTAAACCCCTGCAGATATGCCTGGCAGTGTTGTCGTCGTCCCCCCCCCCCCACCCAGCAGCAGCCAGCAGGTCCAGGGGTGTGAAGCAGAACTGGGCCTGGTGGAGCTGTAATCCCACCGCAGACGCTCTCCCCGGGGAGCGCTGGAGCTCGGCGCTCCCCTCCCCTCCTCGGCGGTTCTGCCGCCTGGCTCGTTCCATCCGGCGCAGGGGGGAGAGGCCCACGGCGGCTCTGGCGGAGGCAGCCCACTCGGTCGTGCTCTAGTTGTTCTTGTCGGTTTGTCGTCCCTAAAGTTTCCACCCGATCCTAGGAGACGTCCTGACACAGAGCTGCAGATGGGAGGCAGCGGACCGTGGCAGTTTGTGTCACGATGTGGATTGGAAGTCACAGTTGGGATGAAATATGAAACAAATATGTCATTATGCTTTTTGTTTCTACCCCCCCCCCCCCCCCCCCCCACACACACACACACACACACTTTGCTCATCTGTCCGTTTCCGTAAATAGTACCCCTCCTTCGTTTTAACCTTGGTGAGGGTATAGTAATGAAATAGGCGCTGAGAAACTGTGAGACATTGTGAAGGTCAATTTCTGTTCTTCAGACAGGGCCCAGCAAATAGGCTATAGGCTATCCACTGCTTTTCTTGTTTATACCGACTGGTGCACTTGGCAACAAAACGCATAATCACATCGTAAAGAAAATTCCATTTTGTCCTGAATTTGTCATCTGTACGACTCTCCTCTGTTGATGGTATTAAACGGAACCATGGAGTAGAGTAGAGAATACTTCAGCACAAATGAAGAGGGTAGAATTATTCCCACTCAGTTAAGTGTCCTTTGATTCCTTTGCAAGTTTAATCTGCAGAAATCAATAAGAGGCTGTATGTTGGGCCCGTGAGTCAACAGCAGCAGTGTTTGATGGGTAAACGGACAACCAAATGGATGATGTGGAGAGACATTCATCTTTCTTTAAGCAAATTGGGCAGCTAGGTCCCGACTAATTGATTGATCGCGTGACTTGCTGATACAATCAAAGCCTGGCCTGATTTATGGCGATAAATCGATTTATTAATAAGGTTTGCCGTGATGGAGGGGGGATGCTGTGATGGCGGTGAAGAGGAAGGGATAGACACCTCCAAGTCCAACATCCGTCTTGGAGCCATCAGCCATGTTGGTTTAGTGTGGTAATGAGAAAGGCCAGGGATCTCCCAGCTGACATTTACAAAGAGCTGGCTCTGACCTGCTCCCTAGATTAACCTCCTTGTTCACATAAGCACTGCTGATATTAAAAAGATGGGGAGCCAGAGCCAGGGAAAAAATGAAGTGTGATTTTTTTCGGTGCACCGTTTGCATACATCATTACCGAAACAACGAAAAATCAATTGCACATTCCACAGTAAATAAAAACAAATATCTTGAGCTGCGTAATGCGCGGTCCTCTTGTTGACTCTTTCCAGATCGCATTTAGTTGGTTGTTTAGATGCTGATTTACGGCAAGATGGAGCCCATTCCCTCCACTGTACTGCCTGTTTGCCTGTTCAGAATATGAAATGGAAGTTAAACACTGTGAATCTCCAGTGTGGGGAGGAGGGCTCTGGACGTGTGGGCAGTGTAGCATCAAATAGATTGTGTTTCCTCCTGTGTAAATGCCTAATGTGTGCAGAGTGCTCTGACACAGATGAATGTAAGGAATTTGCTGTAAAGACTTTACGGGCCTTTTGAGAGACACGGCTGGGAACTGGTTGGGTAGAACACACTGCACACCCCTGAAAACAAGGACACATCGACATACACACGGTTGCGATCCTACACAAGTGCTTGCACGTACACACACACATCTACACACACCCCTCTAAGGTAAGCAGCCATATCAAACTGTTAAAGCTGGGGTGGACATCAGGGATTCTTTTTTATTTGCTTTGGGTCAGAAATGGCTGTCCTGGTATTGTGATGTGCAGTAGATCACAAAATCACTCTCTACTTTACACCGGCGTGTACCTGAAACTTGATTTGGCAGCGGGAGTTAAGATTTTCTCGGCCACGGATTTCGTGCCGTTTAGCTCCAGAAAGCACAATATCAAAATGACTCATGTATAAACTGTCGTTTTGAGGGGCCGTTCTCTCCTTCTGCGCAGCGTTCACTCGGCTGCTAGGCCTTCAAGCCTTTGTGACAGCACTCAAAGCTCTCCGCCGTTCGCTGTCAGCTCAGGTTCTATTCCCACTCTCACCGCTCTATTTAGATAACTTTATTTTTGGTTCAATTGCTGTGAAAGGAGAAGAAGAGCGAGACGGGGAGAAGGAGGGTAAAGGAGCGTCGCGTCTCCGTCAGACAGGTGGCCCTGGTTCGTGTCGCTTGGCCCTGGGGGCCCCGCTTTCTGAGTCTGGGAGAGAAGAGGGACCCGTCTCGCAGAGCTACACAGGTGGTGTGAAGCGCAGCCCTCTCTTCTCACCTGAAATATTCAGATTCTTCCAGCGGCGGAGCTTTGATCTTCCAGCAATCGACAAGGGAAATAGGGAGAGCAGGGGAAGGGGGGGGGGGGGGGGGGCGACAACAACAACAAGAGGAAGAGCAGCACACCTGAGAGTGAACAGATTGACATTTCTTAAGAGAGAATAAACAATGGCAGGTTGGCTATATTGCACTGCTCCCTTTTGTCGTTGGCGGTTAAAGTGGGCCAGGGTGGAAGATGACAGGAGCCGTGGAGCTTCCCTCCTCTCACTCCCACTGACCTCAATGGCGGAGCCTCGGAGGGAAGAGTAGACCTCTGCAGAGCACGCCTCGTCTCTAATAGGAAAGTGGGAAACTATTTGCTTATTGTCCTCGATTTCATTGTGTCACTTTGACAGTGATGATATGCCTTAGTCTTCTACGACTATAATCGTTTCCCCGAAAGAAACATTCCGCTCGTCAAAGAAATCATACTTAGCACTTACGCGTTTTTTTTTGTGTTTTTTTTACCAAATGCTTTTGTCCCTCCTTGGTTGTTTTAGAATCTCTCTGTCACTCACCGTGATCCCCATCTCAATTGTAGCAGATCATTGGGCCTATTGAGGGTTATCATGTCTTCTTTCAGGTTTCAACCCACTAGCCTGCTAATGAATCACAGGGATGTGTAATCAGTCATTGTGCCGGCTCCCCAGTATGACAATAGACACCCTGATTGTAACCACAGAGCTTGGAAATGAGCAGAACAATGGTTTGGCTTAATGATGATAAATAAGGTGTTCTAATTGGCCCTCATTTAGAACGTTCAGTCGTGGATTGCGTTTGGAAGTTTCTAATTGGAGGGCTACAGGACATTCGTAGTGTTCAACTTAGAAACGGAAAAACACGAAAGACTTACTTTCGCTTTCTGCAATGTTTTGCCTGGCATTCTCAGTTTGTGTTCTCCAGAAATACTAATCACCTCTTACAGAGTATACAAAAAAAAGTGGTCTATTAGTGGTTGTAAAAAAAAAAAAGCAAAAGGTGTGTGTCTGCAAACATGCCTGTGACTGTTCTTAAGGGGTGTTGACAGTAGGATGTGTTTTGGTGAGCGAGGCGCTAAAACTCCCTAAATGAAGCAGGGTATGACGAATAATGGCTGACAACACCAGTCACACCTTTTGCTGATGGTTGTAACGCTCATGCGCCTCTCATCCCCTTTGAAAGATTTAGCATGCTGTTTGAAGACAGCCTGACTGACTGGGGATTAATTATTCGGGATGATTTATCAGGTTTACCAGTCCGGGGTTTAGACGGGTGTCAAAATGAAATGTGATTTGCTGGGTTGCGCTTACACAGCCCATGCACACCTCTCCGTTTCTCCATACTCTTGGCTGGCAGCACGGTGGGCAGTGGCCACGGCAGTGAGGCTGCAGCCTAGGAGCCCCACTGTGGTGGTGTGAACGGAGCTCCATGGCGTCGGAGCGGGAGCCAGTGCTGGAGAGGACAGATGGGAGGGCTCTGTCAAAGGATAGCTCTGACTTGCCTTTTGGGGCCAGTGTGCCGAGCTAAGGTTCCCAGGGTGAGGTCACGGGGGTCAGAGAGGTCAGAGAGGTCAGAAAGGTCAGAGCCTCTGTCTAGACCAGCCACAATGCACTGGCTGTCGATCTTATCCTGACACATGGCTTAGGGAGGATCGACGGGAAATCATCGTGTTTTCTCTCTCTCTCGCTCTCTCTCTCTCTCTCTCTCTCTTTATGTATACACTGTATATGCAAACAAACACTAACCTAGGCTTTAACTTAAACCCCCTCTCTCTTTCTCTACTGCTGGTTTTTTCTTGCCCCCCACCCCCACCCCCCCACCCTTAGCATCCATGAGGGGGTGCCAGTAATAATGTTGAGGCCAGACGAGACTGCAGCGATCGGGGCCATTGATTGTGGTGATTTGATTTATTGATCGATCCTCCCTCTCAAATGTGGCGTCTGAGATGCGGGGCTAATCTGAGACCGCTATGGACAATCTTGTGCCTCACAGAGAATAGGAGGCGATAAGGAATGTATGAAAGGGAACTAGACTTATCTTAATCACACACTGGCCCCTGTGCCGCCCGGCTACATCCACGATGTGGATGTCCATGCGTGTGTATGCCGTCGCATGTTTGTGTGAGCGCCACCTCTTTTGTGTGAAAGCCTGCCTGTTTTTTTTTTGTGTGTGTGACCGTGTGTGTCTCGGTGTGCGCTTGCAGTGGGGGTTGTGAGGCTGTACAGTCACCAGGCAGAACAGAGTGGATCTATAAATTGATGGAATTCAAAGCCTCCAGCATCGATTACCATTATAACAAACAGCAGCACACAGAATGTCTGATTATTTTTAGACAAAGATTCTGTGCTCTCAGCAGCAATTCTGCTGATGCTGTCACACTTTCAGACATCTGCCTATGATTGCAATTAGATGGGATACAAAAAGAAAAATAATACCCCCATCTGCATTTTCCCTTCTCTTTCCTCCCCACCTTATTTTTCCTCTTTAATTTGTGCTGCCCACGCCCCCCCCCCCCCCCCTTATACCCCCCCTTCCCCCTCTGCACACAATAGCGATTTTAACTTACTCTACCTCATTGCAGTGTTCTGGTAGTTTTTACAGTTGTCAACATTTTTCACCGTGGTTTGTCTTTGTGAAGTGTCAGAAAACAGCTTACTTCTACAGATGTTATCAAGAATAGGTGGGTTTAATGAATTAATGTCAACGTCCCTTAAAACACAATGGATTGGTTACCTTCACGGTTTACTGAGAACCATAGGCATTACTCTCTTATAAAACTGTTCTACTGTACATTAAGGACCAACTCTGTTGGGAAGGAAGAATTTTTCAGAATCTGACAAGCGTTTCAGATTGCTGTACTATTGCTGTGATGTGTGTATTCTTTAATGTCCAAGTTCTTTACCTGTTTGATGCTTCGTTTGTACAGTGTTTTCTTCTGTATTTCGCTTGGGTTGTTTTTCCTCTCTTAAGAGTCGGACCGCGGGGACCACTCCCTGCAGTCTTTTTACTGCAACACACATGTGCATAAATACCTGAGCCGCTCAATGCTGTGTGACTGCCTGCCTGTCAGGCCGTGTGACGGCTCCTCCATAGCCGCTGTCCTCAGCAGGGCCTGGCCAGGGCCTTCCTCCCTGTGGACTGGCCATGCTCCGTAGCCCCCCTACCCAGCCTCCGCCCCCGCCCCGCCCCAGCGACAGCTCCGCCCTCCCCAGGGGAAACTCATCAATTATGGCCGGATGTTTGACTGGCAGAGGCTTAATGACAGGAGTGCCGTATTGACCCAACTGCCGCACGGAAAATTCGGTCCCGATCGCCTTTTTTTTAAAACCTGTCTAACGATTACCTGGAAATTCCTCTTTGCGCAGGCGATCACACTTGCTTACCTTCCTTATATGTATTGTGAGCACTCAAGGCAACACACAATACACTCCTTGTTTCTGTAAGTTGGGATTCCCTCATGCTGATTCAAACCCGGCATTTTTGAGGTGGATGTTAAAGAGAATCTTATCAGAGATCTCAAAGGGGCCCTGAGCTCGAGTATGGATCAGATTTGATTAGTGAGGGGGAAAATCTTTTTTCAAAATCTTTTGGTTCAAGAGATTGGAGTGAACAGCTTTGCGAGGTTTCCCTGTCACGCGCCCCTACAAGACAAATAAAGTAGCAAACAACTCGTTCTGCTTCACTTCCCCCCAGAAAGACAGAGCCAGGGTACTATTTGATGGGCTGTTGCTCAGTCCCGGCCCTCTTATAATGGTGTGGAACAGAACCTATGGGGGCTCTTCCTGTTCTCCTTGCATAGCGTTGCAGGATATTCATTCTATCTCAGTGCTTGAGCCTATTACGATTCCATAAAATCGGAATCCGGCGCCCTGCTGGGGCTATTGAAGCGACAGCAGACATGGAGTCACCAAAGTGTTTTTATCCTATCTACTTAAAAAACCCGGTCATAGTCACTTCTACTAGAATTTTTCTCAGCCAGATTAGCGGCTGGTCTGGGTATATTTGAATCTGCTGGCAGTTAGTCCTCACTTAATCCCCGGGATATCTCATTCCAGTTGTTCTGTAATGGGTATCAACGGATAGTGTCTGTCTCTAAAATCCTGTATGGCAATGCATGCTCAGTGTAAATAGTAGGGTCTTTGGCCTTGGACAAATAGCACTTTACTTCCTGTAAGGGAAGTTAAAAAAGTAATGTCCCCCAGGTTATAATAATGAATAGTTAAATATCTTAGATAAGAGTAGACTGAATTTAGTCCCCAGGAACTGGTTTTCTGTTCTTTTTCTACTAATGTGATTTTTTTTCCCCAATTGCCTTTAAGTAAGACTGGAGATTAATTAAAACACAGTCAATTAAATTTTACAGTGCCATGTATGAAATTCAATGTGTTAATTGAATCCCCAATTCCACTTGTATTATGTATCCTAGTAGTTACTAGGACAACCCTCATCAAGAACTAAGAATCAAAGGCACTATAAGACTTGTGAAGAAAGCGGTGATCTGCTTGATTGGAGGCTTGGAAATCTTTATTGTTCTGCTTCAGTGTGCAGATAGAGCTGGACATGGAAAGAATGATCAATACTTCTGGATTTGTGGATGGCTTGACTGTTGAATCCAGCATAAACAAATGGTTCTGATGTACTGTAATGATTGGCTGGACAGCCTTCTGTAAAAAGTGGATCAGACAGTGCCGTTCTTTTCCTGGTATTTTTCCAAGGTATTAGGACCCTCATTGTACCCACATCTAATACACAAAACCAAGGATTTTGTTATAGAAAGAAGATATTTACTGAATGGTATTGTCTCCATATGCGTGCTTTGAAAGTCCATCTTGATCGATATAAAGATCCAGAGAAGCAGTATGAGAGTTTGGAACGTGTGAGAGTCTTAATATGGATTGAACCGGTGGTAATTATGGCAGCAGGGAGATGTTGAATGTCTGACTCTGGACGTAAGCTTGGAGTCAGCTTCTCATTCCTACAAGAAGCCCTATGTTTCTTTACAAGGGCAGCCTAGTATTGGGTCTCTGCATTTGACAATACTGCCTTGTGTTTCCTTTCCCCTCTCTCTTTCTCTCTCCCTTTCCCCCCTCTTTCTCTCACTCTCTCTCACTCTCTCTCTCTCTCTCTCTCTCTCTCACTCTCTCTCTCTCTCACTCTCTCTCTCTCTCTCTCTCTCTCTCTCTCTGTCTCTCCATTCTTATCCTGGCTCTCTATGGTCGCTGCTCGAGTATTGATTATTTCAAATACTGATTATCTAAAAGGCCTTCTGCTACTGTAGGCATTGGATTTATTTTGGCTTAATTATTTATGGGCCAGGGCTTGCAGTATTACCGCTATAAGATCATGAAGGATTACATTGTTAATATTCAGCAGTGTATTTTTATTTATGTACACTCTAAGCTGTACTGTGCGACTGCTGGCAGGAACCCTAAGTGCTGTCTCTCTCTCTCGCTCTCTCTCTGTCGCTCTCGCTCTCGCTCTCTCTCTCTCTCTCTCTCTCTCTCTCTCTCTCTCTCTCTCTCTGTTTGTAGAGGGAGCTAAACTCGGTGGCGTCTGAGCTGGCGGGGCGACAGGAAGAGAGCGAGCACTCCCACAAGCACCTGGTGGAGCTGAGCAGGGAGTTCAAGAGAAATGTCCCCGAGGTGAGATTCCCTTCCCCTCATACCCTGGTCCCCCCCAGGGCCCCCAGGCCCCCCCCCCCCCCAGCCCCCCTGTCATGGTTTAGGTTCTGTCTGTCACTCTGCTCCTCTTTGCTCCAGCAGGTACACTGATTTACAGCGTCACTCTCACTGTCTAAGCCACGCTTACCTTTGTGCCAGAGATTTATACTCTTTTTTTTTTTCATAAGCCGCATTAGTGCATATCGTTGGTGAGCAGCCCCACTGACAGGTATGTGTCAGCATTCCCCTCCGCCTGCAGGTCTGTTTCTGCCCTTCTACTGGGCTCTGAGAGACCACGACACCAACAGTGCAATACAGTGCTACCATGCCACCACATGCCTATACCAGACATAGATAGAGTGTGCAGTCATCTTATTGGTTTAATATGACAATTACCACAGCCAACCCAATCCTTTTATACAGGTGCTCGAAACCCCATGGAAGAGTGTAAAGTCTGACTTCCACAACAGTCTGAAAATCTAAATGTATTCACTAACTTTTCCCCATAACCACCCACGATGCAACACACAGGGGACCTCGAGAGATTTCACGCATCCTCTCTATGAAGTGTTTTTTTTTGTCTCGTCTCCCCTTATTAGGTAACAATACAGGTGGAATTGTTATTTCTAAATAAATACACATTTTTTGAAACATTTTTGTTCCTTTGCTTGCTTGTAGGAAGTTCGGGAGATGGTGGCCCCTGTTCTGAAGAGCTTCCAAGCCCAGGTGAGTAACATTGATTAAAATCAATTAATATAAAAAACAACACATTTCACATGTTTGGAACCTCCTTCAACCGAGAATGGGAGTAACCATTTTAACCATCACAAATACATTTATCAGACACACAAAAGTTCCTCTACTTTATATTCTGTTTGCCATCCATACGGAAAAGATGGAGACGTTTTGAGTGATACAGTAGATAGAGATAGTTTTGAGTGATACAGTATATTTAGACGGTTTGAATGATACGGTAGACGTAGTTAGTTTGAGTGATACGGTAGACGTAGTTAGTTTGAGTGATACAATAGATATAGTTTGGGTGACACGGTAGATGGAGATGGTTTGAATGGTACAGTAGATGTAGGTGGTTCGAATGATACAGTAGGTGGAGATAGGGATTGAAATCCATAGCGTGCAGTAAGGACACGTTTTCTTATTACCTCTCATCTGAGGCTTATTGACTGATTCATTTTCTGTCAAAGTGGAGTAGCATCTTTCTGCCATTAGATGATCAGATATCTGGCTGCTCATATTTTCTTGGCTGAGACAAGCCCTCATTTCCTGTTGGGATGGTGCATTCATAGTGCCCTCTCTGACGTTGCCATATTGAAAAAGTCATCTGATATCTACCAAGGCTCTGCTCTAGCCATTACGCCAAGGTCATAAATCACATTTGTGAGCTGCGCTATGGTCCACAAAGCAGGTGCTTATGGAAATGATACCACAAATATGTTTCCAGTCTCTCTCTCCCCTCTAAACTCGCCATTTAACGCTAACCTGAAAGCCTTATCGCTGGACGCGAGAACACTCAGCACAGATCGGGCTCAGTTAGCCGTGAGTGCGATTATTGGCAACTTGTTTCTAATGGTTCTTAATTGACTGTGCCCAAGCAACAGCCTGCTTTGGCTTGAGTTCTCATATTCAATACTGTAATCTGCAATATGAGGTTGATTCCAGTGCTAATTCAATTACTCTGACTGTAAAGTCTCTTAGATATCAAACGCACCGTTCCATATCTTTGTTGTGCAAACAGGAACCCAAGGGATTAATTTGAGGACTATTGATGTCTGACAACTTGGGAGTCGAGAAATGTTTTGTAGTAGATAAAGCAGATTGCTGATAACAAGGAAGGGTGTTTAGTCGTTGCTGGAGGCCCCTCTTAAGTCAAAAGTCCCTCTTACCTTGAAACTTCTGTAAGTGGATTATGGAGCTAACCTACTTAAGAATGTATAAGAATTATTCCTACGTCTTGGAGGAAAAAAAAAGTGGTCCGGTGTATGTTGAAATGGTTTGCGCTCTATTCGATAATCTCTGCACACCAACGCAGCGCAAGCCTCTGGTGTTTCCTGTTACACTTTGACCTTATTCCTAATGTCAAACAGCTTGCGGTGCCGCGTGAACTTTACCCAGTGCTAGTCCGCGAGGCCTTGGCGTAAGCTGTGGGACTTTCACCTGCTGCTGCAGGGAGAAACAGGAGGAAAAGGTGGAGTTGGATGTGCTTGTTTGGCTGTGTGTTTTGGGATGCGCTAAAGCTCCCCTACAGCTGCACCATGCAGGTGGTAAACGAGCCAAATGTGTGTGTGTGTGTGTGTGTGTGTGTGTGTGTGTGTGTGTGTGTGTGTGTGTGTGTGTGTGTGTGTGTGTGTGTGTGTGTGTGTGTGTGTGTGTGTGTGCGCGCGCATGTGTCACTGTGGAGGAGACAGAAAGAGTGCGAGATAAAAACTATCTGGGTCCTTGTTTCCACCCCCTGGATCCCCCCTACCCAGCTCTGGGGCCTGGAGGAGTCCCTCTTGGTGTTTGGACCCTCATCATGCCACTTCTGAAAGAGAAGCCTGTTCCTTTGAAGTGTTGGTGACATGACAGGTTCTCTTTCTTTTCCGTTTCATTTCAATGTTCCCCTCCCACTTTCCTCTCTCCTCCCTCGTCCGATCCCGTCGTCTAATTATCACTAACCAGGCGACTGATTAGAAACACGTTGCCGACCTAGTTTTCCGAGGAGCTGGAGTCGGAGAAAGGGTTAATCCCAGAGCTGGTGTCTGTCATTGGTCGCTTCCCTCCTTCTTCTCCTCTTTTTTCGTTCCTCTTTTCTTTCTTTCCATGGAAGTTTGCTAATGAGGTCCCGTCAGAGCCAGGGAGAGGTGTTAATTTGGCCTTGTGAAGTAGCAAGGAGATTAAGGACAGTGAGGAGTTGAGTTTACGGCTTAAAATACACCGCTGTCCTTATTAATCCGCAGGGCCCTGGGAGACCGGCGTTTTTGGTTTTATAATGAACACTGTCTTATAATGAAGGTAATTTTAATAAAATTTACTGTGGGGGGAGAGGAGATGGTGCATGTCTCCATGGTCTCAGGCACACCTTTGGGGCTCGGGGAGATGACAGTTATTTCTCAAATAACTGATCACAGGAGAGACATGCCTGTTGGACGCACAGGGGGAGTCTCGCCGCGCGTTCACACAACTTTCACACAACCTTCCCCCTGCCGCCCGAACACACGGCGCGCGCTACGCACCCGGTCTCATCAAGTCTACGTGCGCTCCGCAACGCAATTTACACCTCTCTCTCACTTTGGAGTGTCTGCTCCCCCCTGGATTCACCTTCGCGGTGAAAAAACACAGGGATGGGTTTCTTATCTTTCTATTGACGGTAGTTTCCCGTTAAAGAAAAAACCACAGATTCATCTTCATACGGTCGCTGATCCGGCTATTGTGTCTTTTGGTGGATGTCAGGCCCAAATTAACCAGTCATCTCGTTTTCCCCTCTCTCTCTTCTTATGTCATTTGGTTCCCTCAGAAAAGGAAAACAGCAGCCTGGATCCCTAATTACTGAAACTTGCTTTACAATGATAATCCGTGGAGTAATTTAGCGTGCACAATGAGAGTTGTGGTGCTTGCGCAGATGGAGTTTCTGATAAATAGTTTGTAACGTGTAATTAGCGGCTCTGCCGGTTACATACCATTAACCCCTCGAGCTCATGGAATCATTATTGGCCCTCATTACCAGGGAGAAAGGTACAATCGAGCTGACTAGACATCAAAAACATCAAACAGCTATTAAAGCACTGCCGACTGGGGGTAGGTGGACACCTGCTTTGGAGTCTAAGTGTGCCATTTCTTCCCCTGAGGTTGTGGTGATGAGGAGGGAGAAACAAAATGTTTTTGCCTATTCTGCTCATTTTCTGTTCTAGGAGTTGGCAATGGATGGAGATATTTACTCTATTCACTGCTCTCAAAAATGCAGCCACGGAATGTTTTGGTTTCCTATCTGAATAAACGGGATGCTGGCTATTGATTTATCAGGAGCAAATCAGCTGAGTCTAATGTGACAGAGAACATACTGGAATGTAAGCCGTAGTACATTGTGTTCTGTCTTATCATACCTCCAAGTCAATGGAAGGGGATAGATTCATTCGTATCTTTATTTTGTATTTATTGTAACCAAACGTACACATAAGTTTGATTGCAGCAGTAGTGTCTCACCATACCGTGGCTATGCAGTGCAGATTTACATTACTGGTGGTGTGTGGCCCTTCAGTGAGAGAGCAGTGTGTTCCTTTGAGACACATGGCCATTCTCTGGACCCCCATCCCCCATTCCCCGTCCCCCGTCCAGGCAACAGGGCAGCCAGGTCGTCCAACGCAACCTTTGATCCTCCATCGGCAAGGAGACCGAGTCCGTCCTCCGTTTTTTTTTTTTTGTTTTGATTAATTCCTGAAGGAAATGATAATTCCCCTCCAACATATGAATACGTTATGAATAGCGGAATGAATCGCAAGAGCAAAGACGATAATTAATTATGGCGCCATGATAAAAGGCTGTGGGTGTTATGACGCAAGCTTCCTCCTTGTCATTATGAGGGGCTCCGTAATTACCTTTCTGCACGAGCCAGCGCTCAGGGCGGCGCCGCTGGTGAGAGTGCCGCGCCGCTGAGTGAGTGGAACGGCCATAAAGCTTTTCCCTGCCTAATTGTCTGAGGGGCTCTATGGCACTTTCAGAGATGAGGGACCGGGCCCGTTAGCACAAAAAAAAAACGCTCCGCGATGCTCCTGCTTTCATAGCTCAATGAAGACAGATCTTCGTCCCCAGCCGAGGCACCGGTTATTACGGGAGGCGCGCACACAGTGGGACGGAATGGCAAACTAGGGGTAGGTGGGGTCGGAGTTAAGAGAGTCGTCACGGGTGCCGGCAGGGTTTTTTTTATCGTAGCATTGCTTAGTGTGCGTTTATTCTGTTTACCACACTCCCACACGTTGTTCACAGCTTACAGCAGGAGTTCACGTGAGATCCACACCTAACGCACATCCACCTATAGCCCTTTTTCTAAAGATGGGTAACATGTTCTTCCTCTTTTTTTTGTTCTCGTTCGGTCCTCCCGGGATGCCGTACAGGGGTGCCCTAATGCCGCCTCAGGCTCATCGAGTGCCAGGCCAGGGATACTCTGTATGCGGAACACGCCCAGGCCTCCAGCCTATTGTGGGAACATAATGGGCTCCGGGGCCATGTAAACCGGCAGCTCTGTGCTCCTGGTTTATCACTCGTGTCCTTCCCATACTGAGGAGAGGAAGGGGGCCTCACGTAGCTGCCTCCCTCCTAGAGCCAGAGGCACAGAGGGAGAGCCAGCCAGTTTCACCCCCACCACCCCCCATCCCCTGGATCAATGCAAAGTAACTGGCCCCTTCCAATACCATACTGGGCATGCTCCTGACTGGTCATTGTCTCTGTTGGGTTGTGTGGGAGCCATTAGTCACAACAGGCTGATGTTTCAGTAATTGTATTTAGCTAAACGCCACCTGACTGCTGAAGCACTTTGACACTGGTTATGTATGCTGCGTTGACAAAGCGAGTGCCCTGTGCTGTCAGACTGTCTGTCTTCTCCATGATGCGACCCACCCTTTGATTCTTTACGTCGTGTGTTTGTGTTGAGTCAACCTCCATCAGTTTCTCAGTGTGCTTTGTTAGGCAGTGCGGCGTGTGATGTGACGGTGTGTGCGTGTGTGTGCGCGCGGGTGTGTGTGTGTGCACGTGTGCGCGCGCGGTTGCGTTGGCTTGTTTGTTTTCCTGTCCTGACGGATGCCCTGTCTGCTCGTCCCACTTGGGTGTATTCATCACTATGGAAGTGTGTTCAGAGCCCGGGATGCATACCAGGTAAAGTCTGTGGGGGTTTTTGGGTGTAGGGTGGGGAGGGGTTATAAATAGGCATTTGCCTCTCTAGCCATGTGGAATTGATGAGTTTCAGCACATTCTGCTCCGCAGTGCTGGTTTTAATTTCTACAGTCCTGACAGCACAAACCTCTGAGCCCAGAGACGTCACGCCTGACTGCCACTGCTGTGCAAATGTTAGCCATGTTTGAGGACGGATGCACGCCGAGCGCCTGCTCTGCTCTTATTGGATGTCAGACTAGCGTGCGCTCCTTTAAACCCTTGTCACCCTAGAGTCAGGCAATCTCATTCCCTCAAACCCCTCGACAAACAGGCCCTTACCAGCGCGATCTCGGTAACTTATCTAACAGGCTGTCTCAGAGACACCCAACTCACCTCCGTCGTACACGGTCAACTGCCTGGCTGAGAGACAGGTTACCCCCCTTCCCTCCTCCCATCCCTCCAGGCAGCCGTCTCTGTGAGCAGCAGCCTGAGCAGTGGTCCTTTTCCTGGGATGCTCTGACTCCTGGCTCACTCGCGGCTGGCTGGCTGCTGGCAAGAGCATAGTCAAATTGGCCAATAAAAATGTGTGAAAACGGTGGCTCTGCGCCGGCGACGACATGCCAGGAGAAATAAACATCAGCATACGTACCACCAGGAAAAAGGCGGTGGTGAGACGGTGGGAGCTGCCAATTCCGCGGGGGTTGATTCGTGGATTTTCCGGAGCAGAGTCTGCGGCTCCCACACCCGCTCAGAAAGCTGTCCCTCTATATGCTCCATCGACCACGGAGCCACGGGTTGAGATCAAAACAGGCG
This sequence comes from Galaxias olidus, assembly GCA_026901105.3. Lineage (NCBI taxonomy): Eukaryota > Metazoa > Chordata > Actinopteri > Galaxiiformes > Galaxiidae > Galaxias > Galaxias olidus. The sequence continues at coordinate 1,757 of JAPMUY010002353.1, read as the reverse complement.
TAGGTCTGTCACTGAACAAGGGCCTCTGGCAGAGGATACGCAGCCCCAGTGTGTACTGTCGAATTGTTTTAATTCTCACTGTTTTGGCAGTGTTCATCTGCTACTGGAAAGACAGGTTTAATTTTTTTTTTTTTTTTTACCTTATGTTGGGCTGTGAAGTTTAATTTCGGCAGAATCTAAACACACTAATTAAATATCATAACTTTCTGAAGGAAGCACTCCTAAAGGTACCTGAAATTTTAATTTAGACTTCAAAAGAGCCAGGACTTTAAAGCAAATCTATTGTTTTTCATTTAGACTTGCAATTTTCTCCTCTCTTGCAAAAGCACCACAGCACGTTGTTATGATTGATCTGGTAATTAAAATATGCAGAGAGGGAAAAATATTAACTGCTTCTTTTTTCGCTCTTTTTGTTTTAGAAAACAGCCGACACTTTTCCTCCTTCTTTCCAGCACAGATAATTAAATTTCACACATTGATGTTCTTTACACAGCATTCATCGGCCTCATTATTTTTCCATTTTCATCTTTCTGGTGATAGATCGATAGATTGATAAAATGATGGAGCCTATCTTAAATAATGCAAGAAGAGAAAAGTTACACTTACTTTGCTGCTGGCTAAGTGTTTGAACTTTTATTCTCCTTTCAAATTGTATTTAATATTCCATGAAGGTAGATCTCACAGTCTTACGATATAGGGTTAAATCACTTATTTCCATTTTTGCTGTCCCTCTGCATATTTCCTTTGTCAGTCATCTACACATTATGTAGGCCCGTAAGATGATGCTTGTCAAGGAGAATACTTTTAATGTTAAAGAAACGGGCAATTCAAAGAAAGACAGCGTAAACTAGGCCAATTAGTACCTAGGGAACATTTTGCTAGGAGAGATAGCAGCTCCAAATGTCACACGCAGCGTTAGGACCGATTGTTTATAATGTGACCTGACAGTTTGGGTCTCTTTAATATGGGATTAACGACGACACTAATTAACATGTGGTTGTATTAAATTGAGTGCTCTAAGAGAGGAAACATGAGAAAGAGAAGTCAAACTTTTCTTTTGCTTCTTTTATTTTATTAGATGTTCCTTCATGTACGTTGACTTTTTTTGTACGTACATTGGAAACGACCATTTCTGGAATAACATTTGGTCGTAAACCCGTGCACCAAAGTGCCCACAGCAGTTGTCCCCCGCGGCTCCCCCTCCCCACCCGTGTGTTTCATGGGAGAGGAGCAAAGTGGCAATGGTGGCCTGAAGAGAGTGTAAAAAAGCACATCTACAATTAACAGAGCAACTCTGCATCTCCGCGCGATTCCTCTGCCGTCGTGAGTTTGGTCCCTGTAATTGGGTCTCAGTGGATTAGGGGGGAGAGTTCCCACTCTTCTTCAGAGTGAAGGGCCCGGCCTGAAGAGGAGTGGGGCTGGTCGGGTGGAGAGAGAGAGGGGGGGGTGGGGGGGGGGGGAACAGCCGAGGGGAACAGCTGCTGAGGCCCAGGCCCTGGCTGCCAGTGACAAGCAGAGGAATGGAGGAGTCAGCTGGTGCTCAACAGGGAGACTGCTGGAATCAGGGGGCCTGGCCATGTGTCGCTCTTTACAGATGGACTGGCTTATTCATTCAGTCAGAGACACACAGTCCATGATTAAATCAGGACTCCGGGTGTGTTAGCCTCTTGTATGGTTCTGCAGCTAGTGCCCTCCCAACTGGTACCTTAGTCCTGGTGAGCTCGGTGTTCATAATACCACCATTTTGTTTTGTTATG